>MU251453.1:23653-105329 GCA_019669835.1 Amylocarpus encephaloides | reverse complement strand
GAATAACCTCATTTCTTGATATTTTGCCTGTGGTGCCACTTTTAAAGCAGCACCACAGTGGCGATGTTACAATCTTTTACCCCTGTACATAGTAGTACTCCGTATCGCTTGATAACGATCAATATGTGCCGACGATAGCTGGATGACGATCGGGGTCGATGATCTAAAGTAGAATCGATGATTCGTAGTGCTCATGTAGCGCTGTGAACTGATGCTCATCGAAAATTAGAAGGCTGCAGGTCGGAGCATCTGATGACAAAATGGAGTCAAGGGCACCTGACGAGAAACACTTGATTTTATCGGCAAGGTTGCTTCAACTTCTGGAGAAGAAGCTTCGTAGTTCGAACATGATTTTCGTGTATTTAAAGCATCGATGGATCTAGTCTCCTTGATGTAAAGAACACAAGATAGAAGTCCGAGTAGTGCCATTTAGAAATATTATCTGATCCAAGATTTGCCAACAAAAATATCGAGCGGGCTCAATCTAGGGATAGCATGGCTATTCGAGACAACGGACCATAACATCCTCAAGTATATATAGAGCGGCTTGATATGACATCGATTGACACCAGGGTAAAACGGCATTTTATGGATCAAATGTCATTTCTTCTCGGCCAGGTAGTCTTTGAAATACATCTAGTGCTACTGTATTTGAGATTGGTGAGAGGAAAGCTCGTTCTAGAAGCGGTTTTTTGCCGCATCCCCTATGGCTTGAACGGTGCAGCTAGTGGTGTACAATAGGATGCATAGGACAACAAGACGGCCATCGGTAAGAGAAAGTCGAGAACAGGCTATGCTTAGATTGTATAATCACTCTTCAAGCTTTCGCACGAGGTGGAATTTGAAAATCTCTAGGATGAGCAAATTGGTGTGACTTTCTAGTCGGTCACTCAGAGAACTCGGTTTCGCATTTCGGTTCATTCGTCCCCCAAGTGCCTTCAGGTCTCGGATTATGTCTTAGCAAAACGTTGTCTAAGCGAAAATGATTACAGTATCTGTCATCGATTGCACGACATCGAAGTGGCTAACGGCTGTTGCGATGATATCAGCATGTGGATGCGATCCAGCGCTTGATTTTGGCTCACTCAGAGCCATTTGTGAAGGTTGAAATACCTCGAGCGTCATGGGTGCCCCAACCTAGAAATTGGACAAATCCTCTCTTCGAAGCAGCTTCAGCCTCGCCTTTTGTAGGATATTGTCGATATCTTTCGTCGTCAATAAACATTTATCGCCATTCCTCGCTTTCAGGGTTTCGAGTATACGGCCCGGACGGTCCCCCGACGCGTGCATAGCAACGATTTCGAGTTTCTGTCCAGTTGTAAGGGCCAATCGTCTTTGTGGCAGGTCTCTTTGGTTGAGAGGGGCCTGGGAAAAGTTAGGTAAGATAATGTCCAGATGGGAAGCTGTGGCCAATGTACATGATTATGTGCTTCTTCAAGCGTGTGAAAGAGCCATCTTCCTGCCTTGGTCCTGCGACATTCGACTTTGTACGGGCAATTACTTTTCCGGGAGAAGTTCGCTCGAGCTTTCGAAGGGTGGATATTTGGATCCTTATTCCGACCGTCTCTCTCGCCTTCTTTTCGACATGCCCATATGACTCGATATGTCTCTCCGTCCTTCTTGCCCCCCTTCTTGAATCTGTTCTTTTTCACTGGTTGAAATCCCTCTTGAGGACCCCAACATGTTGCTGCCCAATTCACAAAAGAGTCATATGCCGCTTCTTCGGTATCGTATTCGATGTCTGGCCGCGGTGACCCTACGATCATCTTCGTATTATTGGAGGTATTGGTGGGACTGACTGGCGGAGGGATTGGGGATTGTGCCGCACCAGCAGAGGGCGATAGTGGTTCCATACCTTCATGATGGGTCTGCGAGCCTGGGGAACTTACAGACGCCGTTGGAGAGACCTCCATGGAGAAAGTGAGTTCTCTTATGTCCAATGTTGCAGTAAAGTAGCTGTATCGACCTGACACGGTGAATTTCAGGTGGGGCTGGATTAGGAAGATTGGCCTTTTTGCCTATTAATTAAGGCAACCACATACCTCGCCGTCAGCTTGAAGCAGAAACACACACGATTTAAGACTATCTTCCAAATCCCTATTATTCAGATACCTAGGCATCCTAGAATCTTGTATCCAAGCACCGTGTTAGTGTGCTCCCGCAATTCTGTACTTGAAGTTCAGGGGTGACTACCGGTCTTCTATCGAATTAAGCGAAGCTTCACCCCCCTTGTAGGAGGATTTCCTCTCCGTTGCCCAGAGGCTTTTACCAGAGTAGACTGTGTTCCTCGTTTCACACGTAGTTCTCATTATACAATGTAGATGTATTTAAAGATTTTCTGTCAGGACAAGAACATAATAAGATGCCATTGGCCTGACGCCTCCACACCAGGCCAGCTGAACACTGAAATCTGACTCTGATACACCGATTACCAAATCGAGACAAGCGGAATATTGGCGGCAATCTGGCGGCAATCAATGACCAGAATCTTTGAATCGGTCACAACAGTGGGTCACAACAGCCAAGCCTCACTCACCGACTACCCAAAAACCTAACAGGCACAGGCTCCAGGAACACATTATATATAGATCTCACCCCGAGAGCTGTCGAGCTACTTCTCTCTCCAATTTTTAACCTTACTACTTCTGATTCGCGAACCAAATCTAAAATGGAATCGAACATAAATGCCACGTCAGCTACTCGAACAAACCAACTAGAACGAGAAGTAATCCAACTAACTCGCAGAGCACATCTCCTAGAGGACTTCCTTCTCCAAAGTAACAACCATTTTAGTTCCTCAATTACTCTGACCTGCTAACCTTTCTCATTAGACAATCGGGATGTTTCACTTCACTCCCTCGGCCAGCGTCGGATGAAGATGTTGCATCGAATTGAAGTCATGGAAGATAAAGTATCGAAAAATGGTACGTGGCGCTCCCACAACTCACCTGGATCTTCCAAGGCAGATTGACTGTTGTTGTTTCAATTTTACTTCCATTTCCATTCCTTAGAAAATAGTTCGAATTGTCCTAGTGGGCATGAATATTTCTTACTGCTTCTTCTATCAATGTTAGGAGAAACAACTTAATTCTTCTACGATTTCCTGAATAATAAGATTGACTGTCCTGGATATACCAGAGCAATTAAATCAATTGGTTGTCAATTTAGCAGAGAATCCGTTAAATTCTCCCAAGTAATCAAGAACAATATTCTTGCGTCGTTCTTTGGTACTTCAAATTTTACTAACTAGCGATGTGGTAGGACTCGTGGAAGAAGCTCGCCGCTACCTAGGGGACGATGATTTTATGAGAACTAGTATTAATCCGCCTAAACGTCCATCTGATTTAGGGGAAGACTTACAGCCTAACAAGCGCATGAAAATAGCTCTGGACAGCAAATTACCCTGTTTGCGATGCAAAATCTTAAAGAAAAGATGTGATGTATTGCTGCCATGTGCTCACTGTCCTCAGCAGGGCCTTGATATCGAGGCCGACTACTGGAAAGTACTTGGGTGCATTCGAAGTCCGCTGCGAGAAATGGCCAGCCACTTTTGCCCAGACTTTGCAAGATCCGACAAGAGAGTCCTTCGCTGTCCTTCTGGTAACCTCCATGTAGACTTCGTCTTGACCAAGTCTCGTGTATCTACTGGGAAGAAAAACCGAATTATGAATCTCATTTGGGATCGAAATGACTTTGCTAATCTTTACGATTCATCATGGGAAGATCTCGCCAATCGCCAGTCTCTTGCTCAGCATGCCGCTATACAAAAGCCTGAGCTTCCAGAAGAATTTACGCACTCTGCCATTTTACTCTCTCCAGACCCTTTTGAAGCTCCTTGGGCTCTATTACAAGTTGTAGTGATGGATGCCAGCTACGGCCTGACAACTGAATACAATCCATTTACACTATTGCGGCTTGGTAACGCCTTTTGGACTGCATCCCCTGTAAGTCCCATTTCGCTGAAAGCTATAAGCTTTACTAAGTTTAATTAGGCCTCTTGGGACTTATATCTAAAGAGCAAGCGGCTTCTCCGACAAGCGGTCGAGCTTTATCTCTTGGAGCGACTTTGTGGCCATATTGTCTCAGGGGATATCAAGGGTTCGCCCCCCTTTGACCCTGCCAAGCTACCTTCTTCACATAGCTTGATCCTCGTGGACATTAAGCCTGATATTGAAGAATTCTTCGAAAGTTTCGAGAGGATCTGTTCTGGCCGCGCGAAGCTCACGGGGACCTCTCAAATGGCGTGCTTCTACGCCTTGCTTGTTTTTAGTATCGTGAAAGGGCTCCTAATTGATGGATACTCGGTTCGGCGCACTTGCGATGATGTAGACCCCTGGAACGATAAATATCTGTTGTGTATGAATAGCATGTTTAAAGTTCTAGTGAGTATATTCTGCTGGTCTTCGAAGTCGGACGTTATGCTCCAAGATGATTCTACCGGCTCAGACACGGAGAATGAGGAGTTTAAAGCCTCGAGAAACTTGGTAAAGGTAGACCTGTGGAAAGAACGAGGGTTCAATTCTACAAGGGACTTCCTCGTTGGCCTTGGGTCGTTTGTGCTGCCTGGAAATACCTACAACGGCTTTTTTAGGCAACTATACGCTTTTGACAGGCTTCCAAGCTTTGTTCCGCGTTCCCCAGGCCACTTGTCGCAGTCTGGCTTTGAAGTCTTCAGTAAGGATCAAGTTCCCCAAGGAGAGGCGGTGTCAGATCTGCAATACACTGCCCAATCGTTCACCGTCAGGACCCTTGCTGTGCCAACTATTGCTGTACGGGTAGCTGAAGGGAGAGCCCATAGCCCACGCACGCTCTCACCAGAACCTCATCGTCCAACGTCTGCTCATTCAAGATTCTCCAGGAGCAGCTCCCCCTCAAACGGCTCGGAAACTGGAACATCCCGGGCATCGAGGTTTACTTTCATAACCGAAGACAATTGTAGAGATGGACATAAGTCAAAACGCTTAAATGGTGGGCGTCGAGGTGCACTTGATGAAGCGACTTTGAAAAAGGCCAGAGACGTGCGCAAGATTGGCGCATGCTGGAATTGTTGGGTAATGAAGGCACCAGTACGTACATCTCATTCAAGAGCTTAGATCAAACCTCTGTGTATACCACACTTTCCTTCTCCTACGTATTCCAGGACAATTCGCTGGAATGTCCTCGGATATCTGGGAGGGTGAGCGTAAATGTCCTAGATAGGATAAGAGAATGACTTGTATTATCTTCTCTCAATAGAACATTTCGTAATGAACTACTCTAACATACAACAACAGTGCTCTCAGGGTCATCCTTGCGATCGATGCAAGCCAAAGAGCAGTAGTGAAAAATCTGGTCAATGCAACCGGGCACCATTCACATCCAGTGTCTCGCTCTTCTTCCCAGGTTAGACTTCCTTGTTCCATGCTAATTAGTGAACCTGTCAAAGCTAACCGAATAGAACTGTTGTGTTCCCGCTTCACCACGGAGTCTACTGATAGATACATACACCAAAACGTCTCGGGATTTACTGACCAATATCTTCTCGTAAATATCGCCTGGTTCGGCATACCGGCATTTGAGACCAACGCAACGCCTTTCACACCTACCCCTGACTCACAAGCTCAGACGAAGTACGATGCTAGGTCTAGAGAAACCTTAGGTGTCGCGTCGCTACCGGTTGGTTTATCCCCCCTCGATACCCATGGATCACGGGAAGCATGCTTGCAACATTTGGAGCTTTTGCTCAATAATCCTTCTAACTCAAATCTACTCTCGAACACTCGGACCTCAATGATTGCTAAAGAAGTTCTACAAGCCATCTTCTCCTTTTATCACTCTAAAGAAGAGGCTAGGCCCCTTTCCCTGGTCGTGAGCATAGCTAATACCTTTACAGAAAGATGACCTCCTCCACGACACCCTCTTACTTCACCTCACGTTTAACTTAATAGGAAAGCCCGTCATGTTCACCGATACATCGGCTGCTATGATTATCGAGAAGATTGAAGGCGATCATCTAAACTTCAAATTTTTCTCCTCGAGATTGCTCGATCGGCAAATCAAGGAGATCCTTTATCTCCACAGCCGATGGATATTGTCTCGACTCTTGGCGAACTTAGAGAAAGCTATCCGTGGCCGGAAATCCTATTCTTGGCCTGTAATATTCTCCACGATTGTTATTCTGTGTCTATCTATCGAATTACTCCAAGCAGAGGTAGCTTTCATAATGTCTGGCATTACTCTAGAATCGGGACCAGTTGCTCCTCGCAGGGAAATCGCAAATGGAATCTGTGAGGCTCTCGAGGATGGACCCTTCGAGCAATTATCCCACCTTTTTCACACCATATTTCGCACAACACAAAAGGGAAAGGGCCTCAATCCATTCGACAAAACCCCTAAAGAGAATCTGACTCACTCCTTTGATACCCAGGAATTAGCGATGATCGATAACATCCAATCTGTAGTAAACAAAGGTACGAAAAATGTCTCTGAACAAACCCTAAACATGCTAAGACTCTAAGGTGCCGGTCTCGCAAATACTCCGATGCCAGACTTTGACATCGGCCTCGACAATTTTACGAAGTTGAACTCTGGGCGATTGGTCTCCAAATTCCTATCCCCTTTCAGCGGACAAGACCGCGGGAAGGATTGAGCTTCTGGGAAAAGTTTTATTTAAGAATGAGAGAGAAGCCAAGCGATCCACATATTACAGGGTCAATGTACGAATAATCGGCAAATCCTAAGGATGCTATGCAAGCACACTCTGATGTACTGTCGAAGATCAAAGAATTGGGCTTAATGTCTTGGCTATATTAGAACTTTGACTTGATTATCCTAGGAATTTAAGGACAATCAAGTAGAAAATCCATGGAGATTCGGGACAATTAAGAGCCTCCTTACTAGCTTGTGCAATAAAAATAGAGTGCTGAAGTCCTGAACAAAATAATACCTCCAAGTAAGGGAAATCAAATGACAAGCAGTTTGGCCCCTTTCGACCCTTTCGACCACGTCGGATCGTGGTTGAAGCTTTCTCTACATCCAGACCCCTTGTGTGGTAAGTCTCCTTGGTCTGTGTCTCATCTTCAAACAGAACTAGCTCAAAGCCTTCCCGCCGCCTCTTTCGGAAGCGAGAAGCCTCCTACGGCGTAGCATCATAGACTCGCTGAAGCATTGGCGCTCAAGCATCCTCATCTCCATCGTGACTACGAACGCTGATGGGAACATACGAATCTTCAGTCTCCATGCTTACCCACAAGACTGGATTTAAATACCAGCTCTAAGAGATCCTGCCGTGGGCTTCATCCCAATGTCAGGTTCCGTCAGCCCCCGTGCTACCCAAGAAGCTAGTAGTGCGAGACTTAATAGCTTTCTTTCTCAAAGATGTAAAAAGTCCAACAGATATTATCGTGGGCCTAGGCAACAGATGTATAGTTCCTCTTCTGACTACTTTGATACACTTCTTCGGCTTTGCAACCCATCTCAAGTCTGTTACACAAACGACCACCTCTGCTTCCGCAGGCAGAATTGGGAAGTAGTTCACAAACCGTTGTGTTTATAAGTTTAGGCTATGGCTTTAGTCCACTGGTCTGCGTATGGGTTTTGTTTCCGATCAGTGGACGACTATTTAATCCTGCTGTTCGTTGTGCCCTAACCCTTTCATTTTTCCGTCGGACACAAAAAATCCGGGAAACATATGATATTCGGTCTCGTCCTCTCCTCCCCACTTCCACCCGTTCGCTGCCTCTTCCTATTCCCGTGAAAATACTAGGCGCAACCTCAGCAGCTGCAAGTACCACCATGTTCCAGGGGCCGATATCACAAGTCAATACCACTATATGCCCAGGAACACGTAGGGTTATTCAGTGACATGCCCTTAACCAATTTGTTGCTGATAACTGTGCTTATACTTGTAGCGGAGAAGAGCAAGGAAACCTTTTTAGCACCCCTGGGAAGTGGTTTGGCACGGTTCGCGACCGTGACTATCTATCCCCTTGCTGATTTTTGACAAATAGAAGTATTTTACACAGGGCTTCCCTCAATCTGGGAGGCCGTCCGGTCCAGCTGTCGCTTGCACAGATTTCTGGGGATACCATTGGATTTACTGACTTTGACTCACAGCGGGCTACTTCCCACTTATCAAGCTATTGAATTATGATGAGGCGAATCAGACAGGATAGTGCCGGTGGCGACTTTAATAGGCTCGAAAATAGATGTTTATTTTGAAACTTAGTGATATAATAAAGGATAGCAATCCACACGCTGCAACAATTGCATTGAGTCAACTTGAGGTAGCTCACTCGATCTTGCCTATATCCTACACTCATTTCTCACTCGTTCCAGCATTCCTCTGTCCGAGAATTGTGCATCTGGCGTTACGAGCGGAGCTTGTCCAGGCACGTAGATATGACAAGGTTCTGCCTCCAGCAAAAGTCTCTCCATCCTCGTACTCCTGAGGTATTATGTGCCCTAACATCCCATAGAGGCTGTATTGACATGAAAAGGGGCTATTTAGAGCCCTGAAAATAGTCTCGTTAATTGGTCAGAAGGCAGTTGAACTCTAGATGCCTGTTCTGAAAATTTTCATAGATGTAATTCCAGACAAATGGCGCCCATAGAAGATTATAGTGGAGTATGCCAGAATTTCACCCCCGTCGGGAAGAAGAATTGAGCCAATCAAAAGAATATTATGAGTTTAAATTATGCCAAAATTCTATCTAAAATCAAGCCTCACCATGAAAAACACGGTAAACGTCTATTTAGTAATACATTACATAATAAGGTAAATCACACAAAAGTGACGCCAACACTTATCCTCCGCTCTGTTTTGGGGACCTTGAGCTCACTGCGACTTCTATCAACTATCTCTATTACACTATCATTTGTGAATGCGCAAACTTGGATCTAGCTCTCAGAATCGCCCCTTAGAAGTAAATCCCCACTGTTCCAAAAATCCCGAGACAGCTCAGTCCAGCCAGAACATCGACCCCCTTGCCTACACCCTCATTTACAAATAGTGGTGGGGGCATAGATTATACTTCCTGCAGCCATCGCACTTCGGCAGAGATGATTACCATCAAACAAACTAGCAGCGTGTTTCGGATAATTTAATGGAACATAGACGAAGATGGACTAGAGAATGAGGAAGGTGACGCTGACGAAAATAACCACGCCAATCAAGGGTATAATACAGTGCATGGAAGGATTTGCTGTCAAGCCGAATATGAAACCCCCGGTGGGTAGGAAGGGAGAGCCGAGAAGAGCGTGTACGATAGGATGTTCTTGTGCCCGCAAGCCGTGGGAAATATTGTGGGGTACCATATAGAAGTGGAGGTAGGCAAAGTACATCAACGGTGAGGAAATCCAAGCCAGCTTGTCCGACAGTCCGAGGTTGAAGGCGTATGTGGGAGGTAACAGAAGAGGAAATACCGCGGGATTGTTAGCAGGGATTCTCACTCACTGCATTATAAAGGAAGGGAGGTGGCGACCCTAACTAGAATCTTACGGTGCTTGATGTCCTGGAGCTAACCACCTGATGTGATAGAAGACAGAGGACACAAGAAGGAAATCGAAGGTGGGAAGAGAAGATGGGGAAGTGACGACATCTCAGGAAGTGAAGGGGGCGACCCCAACTAGAATCTTGCGGCACTTGATGTCAACGGAATACTACTCTTTATTCGCTTTCTTCGAGGAGCCTTCGTGGACTCCGTTTCTTGGCTCTTCGTATAGTCTTGTAGTTGATATAGTAGTATTTACTCCGAGTCTTAGGGGCCCAGACGCAAGCGAGACTCGCACTTCGGGAAAACCGTTATTCCATGACCCCTGCCGGTCGGACATAGCAATTGTTTATGTCTCCTACGGCGAAAATAAGACATGGTTGTTAGACTCCTTCGGACGAAGGTAGATGCACATTTCCAGAGGTATGGTCCGACTTTTCTGGTGTATATAAACCTTTATTGTTAGACTCCTTCGGACGAGGGTAGATGCATATTTCCAGAGGTACAGTTCGACTTTTCTGGTGTATATAAACCTTTAGTCTATTAGGCCAACGTTGAGTCGCATCACTCTTATGCATATTTACCTCTTCCCTTGAAGCGACACAACCGACTTTCGAACAAGATACAGCAAGACATATTCTCATACAGAACAACAAGAATGGCGAAAATCTCAACCCTCTCGGCATTCTTTCCTCCTCCCCCGACTTTCACAGACAAAAATCTCCCGTCTCTGATTGGGAAGGTATACATCGTGACTGGAGGAGCCTCTGGCGTAGGACATGAGGTTGTAAAGATGCTCTACCGTGCTGGTGGAACGGTCTACATAGCGGCTCGGTCCGAGAAAAGATGCCAGGGAGCTATAGACAAGATGAAAGGCGAGTTTGCGAAGACCTTCGAGAAGGTTGAAGGGCAATTGAAGAGTATGGTTATTGATTTATCGGACCTGAGAACGATCAAGCCTGCTGCAGAGAAATTTTTGTCGGACACGGATAGGCTGGATGTATTAGTTCATAACGCCGCAGTAATGACACCTCCTTCTGGGAGTAAAGATGCATTGGTAAGTTTAGTTGCCAATCCCGATAAGTGGATGGGCCAGTTCTAATTGTGAGCCAGGGGCACGATCTAGAGATGGGAACAAACTGCCTCGGACCATACCTCCTCACCCTTCTACTCGAATCACTACTCATCAACACTGCGGTAACTCCAAACACACCCGTTTCGACCGTACGGATTGTTTGGGTTACTTCGTTGCTACAGGCAAACTCGCGAGAAGGAGGGGTAAATTTTGACAAGAATGGCACGCCGGTGATACTCACAAAGGGAATGGACAACTATATGCAGTCTAAGGCAGGGTGCGCATGGCTGGCGCACAAATTTTCAGAGAGGTTGGGGTCCAAAGGAATTTTGAGTGTGGTATGTGTCCAAGAGAAATGTGTTGAGAGAGAAAAATGCTAATTTGTGTGGCAGTGTATACACCCAGGGCTGATGCGAACAGAATTGCAAAGACATTGGCCACTTCCACTCAGATTGATCATGGTAAGTAGAGATTCCTAGTCAAATATCGTACGGGCCGGGACTGACACTGTGATCAATAGAGCATTATGTTCAAAGGCCCTGAGTACGGCGCATATTCTGAAATATATGCCGCATTCTCGCCAGACATAACGCAGAACCATAACGGAGGTTATCTGACTGCATGGGGACGAATCGGAGAAATGCCGACCCAGATCATGAATGGGCTAAAACGAGATAGCCAAGGCAATCGAAAAGTAGATACATTCTTCGATTACTGTGACCGTCAAATTACAGCTTATAGATAATCCTGTGTGCCAAGCGGGTATGGGTTTGGAGAGGTTCTAGTTTTCCCCAGTCATGTCGTAATTATACTCAGCAAAGTTTAGATCTTCAGTGTTGTGGTTCCAGCCGCCATCGGGGGCGGGAGCTGGCCAAATTTGGTTATCAAATGTGACCTAATCATTTATATGTTAGCTGGTTACTCTTTGACTGAGGCTTGATTGATATAGTTGAGAATAAATGTATGAATAGCATGGCTTCCTTCATTGTGGGTTAATGTTGCTGCGAGGCTGCTGTTTGGATCCCCTTCCTAGGTCAAGAGAATCAGACTTGACCTTCCCCGATCAGAAAAGGGACCAGAAATAATTCTCTGAGACCACGGTTGAGATCAGAAACCCTTTCAAGAGTGACAGCATAAACAGTTATACCTCTGGCCAGATCTGGGTGAACTCATCTTTATTCAAGGAAACACTTACCCAATCGAATAGGTCTGGCATATCGATCAGAGAATCAAACGGTGCTACTATAGACGTAGAATTGTCTTGGTCTAGCATATTACTGTTTGACGAGGACGCGAGACCATTGGAAGAGTTTAAACGCCATGCTTCTTCGGGTGCCACAGCATTAGATATTGAAGCGGCGGCGGATTCATCTGAAAGTGTTACCGCCGAGTTGATGCATAAATATGGCGGCATGACGGAGCTTGGGCTGAACCAGGCTGGGAGCGAGATTTGAAACTCACCAGAAAGAGAAAGACTTGAAATCAAGGGTTTAGCCCCTGATTCTGGCATGGCATAGACGTCCAGCTGGTAGTTAGCGCCACTATGTTCCCTTAATGCCAAATCAGTTTTGGTCAGCATTAGCTTAAGCACGGAGGCTGCTTTTTTTGATGATGGATTGTGGGTGTTTTCCCATACTACTTGAGATCTTTGAAGAGCTGAGATCATGGCACAGTAGCCTGAATTATGAGGTTCTGCGATATTGGTGGCTGTGAGGCTGTCTTTGGTGGCATCTATGATTCTTCTGCATATAATCATAGCGGCAAGGAGGAAGTCATGCATCGATAGCGAGGAGAGAAACCATTTGTCGTTGGCCAATGGCCCTCCAGGTATGACAGCCGCTTCATATGTCATATATTGACCTCTCAGCAGTTCCATTGAGGCATCCAAGGCGGCGCTTCTTGAGTAGGCAAATTCCTCGGCGCTCCCGTCTCTGGCCAAATGTCGTCGATGTAGCATGCATCGACTCTTGTGGTAGATCAGAAATAAGCTGAATTGCTTAACAACCACACTAGGCGAGTCGATGATGGATATTCCGGACGGACCAAGACGGTAGAATGAGGGAATTTTGTCGAAAGCAGAATGCAAGAGCCCGTCCAGTTCTAAAACACGGGCGTATGACGGGGTGTCGATAGCATTGACAAGGGTCATGACTTTCCTACACGCATTGCACAAAATGCTCTTGCATATAAGATAGGACATTGGCGTGAGTTCGGTGCTTGGCCGTGGTCCAGGTAGCTTTATAGAATCTTCGCTAAAATCTTCATCTCGCAGATTTCGCGGATAGAGAGTATCACTACCAATGGTCTCGATCATGCCCGGTAAGCCCAAGTGGAAGCTGGAGAGCATGTCAATCTGTGCAACGTGATGCCACAATCGACGGCGTATTTCAGCCTTGAACGCGCTTATGTTCCCGTGAACTTTCGATGGATCTCGGTGCAACCCCATCCTCAAGCAGAGACGAACGAGGTTTCCAACCATAAGATAAAGATGCACTTGTTCATCCTTGCTGACGATGAAGTCACCTTCAGTGTGTAGGATCAATGTTTCGATGCTGTAAGGACCTGGTTTGGTGTAATTTGACAAGATGAGTGCTTGAACACAAGAATTCCGGTATGATCGGGCCATCTCCAGTGGTGTATCACGCTGGTCAGGATGTGTTTCCCCAGCACCAAGAATAGCAAAAGTGGCAAGAACCATCATAGCAAATAGCAGTGCAGTCCAGCCCGGGGGACTTTTTGCTGGATCTAACCAGAACTTTTGATACTAACAGACAAGTTAGTGTTTTTACAACAGGAGACATTCATCACTGGCAATCAACTTGACTGATGATTCATGAGGCGACATAGTATCAAGAACGTGCGGACGCGTGGAGTAGGCATCTAGAGATACCCATTTGACTACAACGTAGGGGTCAAGTAACCTTTCGACATAAGAGTGTGGGGCAAAAGATTCCTTGCACCTAGATCCTAGGCAGCTCCTAGGGGCGATAATATAATGTCTTATTAAGGATAGGAGAACATAAGTATTTTCTCCTATCCTAATGAGAACAATTAAGTTAAACTAGGCTTCAAGGGACTATCGAGTAGATGATCCTTGAAACTATAGAGCAACTAGGGACTTGTTCACTAAGTAGGGTTCGACGAGTAAATCCTTGGACGCGTACCTCTTTCTGGAATTTCGGCTTGTGGATGATTGCTAAGACGACATAAGCATTGCCCATTACCAGAATATTATACTGACATAAAGAGGGACTATTAGAGTTGAAGAACCTGGAGATAAGACGATCTACGATTGGCTTCGTGGGAAGACCAGACAGAAGATCGTGATGTGAAACGTCTTGCCGAAAGTTGAAAGACATGGCGTTGAATAACACCAGATGCTCGTCAGAATCTTCATCCTCTTCTTCGGCTTGATGGAAGTATTCCTTGACTTCTTCAATCTAACCATGTAAGATGTAAGCTTAAGTATCGGAGAATGACAGGACGTTTTACATCTTCCAATATTGCTGCCCAGTGGGTAGCCCCTATGTATGTCGATTCCTCTGTGCTCATGATTACAGTAGAGCCACTGGACTTTGGAGCAGCTTTCGTCCCTATAATTTGTCGACGTTCGTTCTCGAAGATTGGATTTTTAGTGAAATTCTCATCGTCCGTACTTGTGCCAGAATTGAAGCTCTGGACTCCATCGCCGGCGCTATCTAGAGCACCCATTTGTGCATTTCCAGATCGATCATCAGCTGGAGGTGTCTCCCCAGACATAGCGCCTTTAACGAGGCTTTCAAGATGTTTCAATCGATTTTGCATACTTACTGCTGGCTTTCGCCGGATTGGAGGGGGCGGGATGGTACATAATTCGGCTCGGCCTTTCTTGATACACTGTGAGCACGGGACGCTCCTATCACACCGTAACTTGGATCTTCGACAGGAAACACAGCTTAGCTGTACCCTGTTACGCTTTGTGTGAGCAGCCTTCGGTTGTGAGGGGACTTCGCCGTCGTGGTCCGGAGATGATTCACTGGTGTTATCCATCATCTGTGGACCGTCAGAGTAGAGATTTATCGTCAAGCGGATAAATATACTTGGAGATGTTCGATTGCTTTGCCAGATCGTTGGTGTTATTCCATAGATATCAGAAGGCATACGAAGAAGGTACTTCGTAATTTAATCGCCCCCTGACGGACGTGACGATAAAACTTTACTGGCACGTGATCTTCTACTTTATGTTACCTATCAAAAGTAAGTCCGAGCTGATTCGGTGCATGTATTTCGTATAACTAACAAGAAAACAACCCCCTCACTCCTTAGATCGTGATTAAAATTTAGTATTAAGTCTTTATCTAAGGAGGCTAATTACATTTATCACGTGGTCAACGTCCCCGTCTGTAGATGCAATTCCTGCATCTCTTCTGCCTCTCGCTTAGCTTGCTCCCTCATTTCCTTAACATCACCACCCGCAAGTCTATCAGCAAACAAGTACAACCGGTCGGCGACCCTAACCAAGAATTTCCACGCCCTTTCCACGAGCCTCGCCGCACGTGTCTCAGCAAATCCATTCGGTGTTCCCCGACCAACTTCCCATTCTTCTAGTGTTTTGATACTACCATCCAGACCATGCTCTTGTCCTGGAATCCATTTCCAGGTGACGATTAGGCCGAGCAACATGAAGACCGAAAAGCTGAAGAATTTGTCAGAAGAAATCGAAATGAGGGGAGGAAATACGGACATAAGAAGTGAGTAAGGGAGCCATTTTTGTATAACTTTCTGTGTCACACCTTCTCCATAATCAATATACGCTAAGAACAACTGCGCAATCACAGATCCGAGCTTTCCAAATGCTGCTGAGATTCCATGGGAAAGACCACGATATCGAGTGGGAAAGAGCTCAGCTGGCATCTGTCTTGCATTAGTTCTGATGGCACTCAAAGAGCAAAGGGAAACTGAAAATGACATACGATGTAGGTCGTCGTATTAGGTCCAAAATTGAAGAAGATCTGACAAAGGATATATAGCACGATTAAAGCCGCCGAACCGCCATGTTCGTATAAGTGGTTAAACGAGCCGCCGATGACAACGAAGAGGATGAAGAGCCAGAAAAACCCATTCATTTGAATGTTTCGCCGACCGAGTTTGTCGATGAAGACGAGTGTGATCACGGATCCCACTATCGCGCCAAGAGAAACGATTATCAGGCTTTGCCAGACGTTATGAACGATCAGGTAGTATATGGAGAGCTCGGGGACGAACTTTCCATACCAAATTGTGGTGATAATGCGTGGTGAATTCATCCCAAGGCCATAGAAAGGGAGGTCTAATGCCATCCAACAGAAAGATGTTGCGATCAATGTTCGTAGGTTACCATCGTGCCAGAAGAATTTCTTGAAGTCATTCCATGAGGGCTCTGGCGGTGGTAAACTTTGCTCAGGTACAACTTCAAGTATCTCCGCATCCTGCCCGATCATGGACGTCGCATAATTACTTGGAGCCGGACTTTGATGTGGTATGTCGACATCACTATAAGCTCCCGAGGTTGGCCTCCCCCCTTGGGTATGGTTGTGTTGGTTGTGTGGATTTGGGACAAAGCGGTGCCCGCCAGGTGATTCGTCTCCACTGGCAGGGTCTGTCTGAAGCTCATGGCGTGCGACTGAGGGAGCGCCAGAAGACATCGGACGTCTGATAGTCTCGTTTCTACCTTCCGAGCCGACATGGGTGTGATCGATTGAAGAAGACGATCCTCCCTGAGCTTGTGCTTGTAGTGCAAGATATTGACTTAATTCGACAGCAGCCTTTCGACTATCACGGCCGACATCTGCAGTGTATCTTGGAGATTCGATGATGGTTATACGAAACCAAAGTGCAATGACAGCGGGAATCACTCCCACCCCGATTATCCATCTCCAAATGGAGTCCAGCGTTCTCATGCACTCGGCATCGCACTTTTCGGGTAGCGAGCTACTTCCTATTCCTCCTCGCTGATTGACCGTTGCAATCAATGTCACGAGCGTAGCAGCCAGTTGACCAAGCGCTTGACACATAAAGACAGCTGTCAGCATTCGCCCTCGTAAGCGTGTAGGAGCGAATCTAGAAGAGCAATTAGAGAGTCCGTACAGTTGAATTTCAGCCCAGCGTATTTCCCGAGCGCAAATTTGGTAAATACAAGAGCTCAAAGGGGTTGCACTTACTCGGAGCAGATTACTGCACTCAAAGGGTAGCTGTAATTCAAGTTAGCGGAGGTGGAGTAGCTTGATAAGGTACTTGCTCTGCTCCTATCCCTATGCCCAGAACGAATCTCCATACTAAGAGCCACACAATGATGCTCATCGAACCTTGTGTTCCGGATGAGCACATAACAACGCCCAACGTAGCGCCGATGGTGATGATAAGTTCCAGCCCATACATTTTTCGTCTTCCCCAGATATCAGAAGCAAGTCCAAAGCTTACTTGGCCAATGATTGAGCCACCAAGAGTGACCACACTCAACGCGGTCTCGTAGTTTCGAGGCATTGACCCTCCATAGTAGATAATACCTAGCATTGGCACTACCATGTTGATGGCAAAGATGGAGTATGCATCGGTGAAGAAGCCTACACCTGCAACGACAATGATCCATGACCACTCCGAAAATTCTGCTGTTTCGAGACGATCTAAAATATATAATCTGCGTTCGGAATCCTGTGTAGGCACATTAGCTAGGGTCGAAGTCAACGGACGAATCCCTAGCTCACGCTTATGTTCCCAAAATCATCTTTCGCGTATGGATTGAGAAAAACCTTGAACCACCGGAAACCCCATAGTGACATCCTTTTGCCTCAGTAAGAGCAACTCGAATCTATTACCCCACGGCGGAACTCTTATTCACGAGAGAATACCCTTGGACAATGACTTATAAATGGACACTCAAGACACCTCGAGTAGTCAGGCACTTGGCTTGCTCTATGCCCGGAATTCCATACTCATATAATCATGATCATGAATGAAACCTTGCCCAAGAAGCGCGAGACGGCTGAGGCTAAGAATTAGTGATGGGCAGATCCGTGAGGCTGAACACACCTTTCGGGAATGGGACGGAGACTACAATAGACACAGCCACCACCTCCCTGCCAGCAAAAGCCTAAAGGGGAAGAAGCGCAATATTTTCAGGTCCACTTGTGGCTACTGCAACGATGTGAGCCAATCTGCAATTCCTCAAACTCTCGGGCGTTCATAAATCATGAGCCATATTGTCACGCATCATGTCGGTAGGTCCCGCCTCAAATGGGAAAAGGGGTAGTAGGACAACCTCGATTCACATTGGCACAATGTCACTCAACTCACATTGGCACATGCGCCCGTGGCCTTCTATAGGCGTGCGTTTGTCGTGCGCTTGTGACTTATGACAGCTTCTGGTATTCTGGCTCGGCGGGAACATCCTTCAGGCGTTGAGTTAACCTTACCTAACTCGGAACGAGATAACGAGTAAGGTCCTGGTTGATCAATAGCGAACAAAAGATCCCGAAGTATTACAAGATACGAGTACGCGCGTTTCTTTTTCTCTGCCATTAGATTCGGCACTCTGACGATAGGAAGTTCACCACACGAACAGATTGGAACAATAAGCCGCTGGAGTCTTTGCATCCGACCAGCAGGTTTAAATGAGTGGATGAAATTATGCCCTGTTGATGGTGAAGTAAGGGAGAGGTCTAGAGGAGCCAATGATCGCCCCGTTCTTCAATGAGGCTAGGTTATTTTTGGACGGCAGTGGATAAGCGAGAAAAACGTGGGGTTTTCGAGTGAAGCTATTCGCCTGTTCTCAACGGCATCAATACTTGACAGCCACCACCACTTTGCGACCTCACCAATATGGAGGACTCCAGAATGAAAATACCACCCCGAGTAAGACCTGCTCACCGGAACGCCGTGACTTTTGAGCCCGTCCGTGCACTTCTTTGTTTTGTCGCCTTGTCGAGGCCATCAATGAGTATGACTCTACTTATTCTCTATTTCTGTCAAAATATCTCTTAGCGCTAATTGAATCTTCTCAGCCACTTCTGCCCATGTCCATGCCTTCTTAGAGAAATTGTGTCAAGTTCTACGTTGTATCAAAATCTTTCACCCCCGTCCATTCCTTTCAGAGGCCACTGACCACTCTGCAGACACTTCCATCGACCTCCATTTACCACATATCGTGATTGAAATCACAGTAATAGGCCACGAGATAGGCAGATTTGCTTCGGGCCCATTCTACCCACCATTTTCCTTCATTTTTGAGAGATCGTCGTTTGGATCTTTTCGCTTTGTTACAAGGTTTGCCTAGACTAGGAGTTGTCCTCAGGGTGACACGCGATACTCAACATACCTCCTGAACACACTGTTTCTGCCTGTTCGACCACGTTTTGCCCTTCACAAGGCTGATGGGTGCACACTAAGGGAAGTGATCGAGGGTAGGATTGTAACGAGACATTTCCACTCTGTATAGCTTGGTCGTTCTTCTCGCGTCTTGTATCTGAAGACGGCGTGCCTCTTGGTATCACTCTCGAGGCTGGTATTACGCAAACTGCAGCATGAGCTTTGGCTGGTCATTTGGAGACGTTGTTGCTGGCATCAATCTCGTTTTCAAGATCTACACGGCAATTTCCGACGGGCCTCGAAGCTCAAGGGCCGAGGCTACGCAATTTTTCAACGAATTCAACGAGGTTGTCTTGAGACTAGATCAATGGGAGGCACGCAAATTAGCTTGTGGGAAAGATGGTAGTGTTACGGTCGCCCATGAAGAACTCAAGGAGGACTGCACGGTTTTCATTAAACGGCACATGAAACTGCTTCATGATATCAATCCTGGTTCTAAGTCGAGTCGACCAGGGCGTTCAACATGGTTACGAATGGCGCAATTCTCGGGACAGCAGATTGCGGAGCTATACAAACAAGTACAGTGGCCATTCGAGCGAAAAGAGGTTGCAAGGTTGCGCGAAAGACTACAATCCTTCTTGCAAATATCATCGTGGGATGTTGCAATAGATACCAACGGAATTGTGCGAGACTTTAGGTATGTCTGAGCCCGCTCTGTCAATGTTATCTTCACTCACTTTTAAATAGGGACACACATGCCGAGTTACTGTCATCAAATCTCAAGCTCGTTTCATCTCACTTAGAACTTGTATCCCTTATCACGCTTAACCTGAAGCGAGTAACACACCCTCTTGATCCTGGCACAGAGATCCCCGAGATTGACTATCCGATGCTTCGACAATTCGACCAAGCGTTACGTCCACCGGAGCCTTTACGAGCCCTCCAAAGTGCATCTCCCAGGAACCAGTTACCTTGGGCTGGTCCGGAATACAACATGCAAGGAGAACAGAGAAGCACGGCCTCGAGGCCTGGGAATCCACATCATGATCCATATAATCAAACGGAACTAAGAGGATTAATATCACGACGCCTTGACAATATGTCGATGAGAGTACGACGCGTCGAGACACTTGAAAGTCTGCCAGAAGAGGGTTCGACCAATAGTGCATCGACTACACAAGATCTCCTTCAGCGGTTGCAAGGAATGCGTGAACAAATTGGAAACGCTGTAGGCATCTCTGATCAGGATCAGCCCGAGTTTGTTACTCATCTGGTCTCTGAACCTGAAAGCGCTCTGCGTTATGAGCTTGATGCATGGAACACGTTAGAAGAGAGAATCGAGCAGAAAATCCTTCACCCTATACCACCTGGCCTGGAAGTAGCTCCATGTTCAGACCCAATCCCGGTTCCTACCAGAATAGTCGTTGCTTCTCTCTCTCCTCCTCAGAGTCCGTATGGTGGATGGCATGGACCACCTCATGGTAGTACTGATAGCTGTCGGAGCTATTTGTCTTCCTCTGTCGGAGTGCCGCAGTCCTCGCCGTATCGCAGAAGTAGCTCAGTATCTTCTGTTTCACCAACACCTTCTTTGCGACTAAACAACTCAATCCGCACCCAAATGTATGTGCTACATGACGCTAAACCTCCATCCTTCACTAACCTGATCACAAGAGCATACTCGACCTATACCATCTTGGCTTTGATCCATACTATCCGCAAGAACGACTCTGGTGAAGTTCTCTCCATCTATTCAACTAGCCGAGATGGAAATACAGAGATCAGACATAATGTCGATTACAAAGCTCCGACATTGATGGAGACTTCCATGAAACCGTGGCTGGACAATAGGCATGCCGACAAGAATCATAGGCTCCGAGTGCAATTCAAGGGTGCTCATAATCTTAAAATTACCAGTTCTGACAATAAGCTTGAGCCTAAGAGATATGCGGTGCCTCCAATCTATTCATTCTTCAGAGAAAAAGGCAAGTGGTTGCATGCTTGAAACCGGTTGTTGACTAACCGATGCTAGATTATCTCGAGTTCCAAAAGCAACTACTCGGCAAGGAAGTCCATTTCTGCGCCGATGTCTGCTACATCAAATCCACAAACGATAGGGAGACGCAGATGAGACAAGGCACGATTCGAATTTTATATGACGAGGTCAGGGAGACTCGCCATATTTTATACTTTAGACACACCTTGACACAAAATCATGCTTTTGTAGAGTGGCCAGGTATGTAAATATACTATGCATAGAAACTGTCAGCGGATGTTAATCAGCACTTGACTGAAATGTGTGCACCTTAATCATTTAGCTAGGATATTCAAGGAGCCCGTAAAACCCAGGGATAGCAGCAAATCCCTAACACTTGACAGTCTTGATGGTAAATCCTTGACACTTGCAAAAGGCATACGAGGTGCTCAAAGAAGCGTCACTACCATTGGGTCATTTGAGTCTGCAGGGACTGCCTTTGGTCGGCCGCAGGACCGTGGTTCTGAAAACAAGAGCATAAGGGGGCTTATCATCGATTTCTACGATCATCAAGGTAAGCGAAGTCTGTTGCGTTTCCCCAAAGACGAATATAGAACTGACCTACCTAGATTGCCTCAATTTCTGGACTGAATTTAGGAAGAAGGGGGGGACATTCGGAAATCAAGATATCTACGGCCTCGGACTGGGGCTGCCAGCCGAGCTTCCTGCGACCTTTCCCGTTGAGCTTCCAGTCTAGAATGGGGTTTCCGTGGACAAGTAAACGTAAACTCTGCACTCGAGAGTGATCAGAAGAGTTTTGGAAAGAGTAGTCATAGTTTTTATATCAAACACGCTTGGATAAGCTGTTCATGACCCGAAGGCAAGGTAGCTATATCAATGTATCCCCACTAAGCCTCCTTAAAACTGATCATTGGTGCTAGAACACGAAATAATTATTGTTAAATAAATATATCGTGAGTTTGGTCAGAAGCTGGCGTACTGGTGCAGAGCCCAGATCACAAAGAAGAGAGTTAAGGGGCTAAAGATTGGAGAACAAAATCACCGCGTGGCAGTAGAAATATCCCTCGGGTGCCTTCTCTTGTGGATTGAGTGAAGTTGATATTGAAATATACAGATTTGACTTTGACGTACAGATGGAAGTATTTTTAGAATGAAGGGTTGTACTTTATGTCCGTACGAGCCACGTGCTGATATGAACAAGACGACAGTACCATCATCATTAGATATCTCGAATCCTAAAGATTCATTCTGATTTGCTATCTATGCAACAGATGCTATTAATCAGACTCAAGCCACTGACAGTATTGGGCTACATCATGTCCCCATCGAATTCACTTGCGCGAAGCATCTCAACTACTTCATCGTCCGGACAAATTTCCTATATTGCCATTGAAAAGCATTCAATCGTTAACGAGTGGTGGCAAGATGATTTTCACAGCCCTTCTGTCAAGTGTGAACGAAACCAGACCATGATTGACCAGTTAAGTATTGTAACCAATAGCTTATCTGCGCTCAACAGAGCCATTGGTACATCGAATAACAATTCAAAAGAGCAACAATCATATTTGGATCTTGGTCTACGAAGAGGAGCCATCAGTGATTCCCTAGCCATGGAAATCAAGTATGTCACTAGCCGCTTATATTATTCTTTGTCGCATCTCCTATGTTACACAATTTCGCTGGCTGACTTCGTTATAACAGTTATACTAATCAACCATTTGCTCCCTTCAACGCACCGGAAAATAATTGAGCCCCGAGAATCTCAATCATTCCAGCATTTGGAGGCACAGGTCAGTCTCTTTCGGGGATTCCATCAAACGACATTTTACTCGCCACTAACATCGACAATAGTTCTACAGGTCCTACACGGGGCGTGCTAAGTAAAGGACTTATGCACAAGGTCCGATCCTGACAAGCGAATACCAGATGTATATTCCAAATACCGGGGGGAAAATAGGCAAAAAAGTATGGCTTGGTGTGTTTACCCTCATATCCCTCCCCGTGACATCTGGTTTCTGTACTACAGAAACCATACTCTGAATGATAAACATGATCGCACCAGGGGGCGCCAGTTGCCGGGCTCCGGAGGTCGAGGCATCCCCCAACTGCGCCAACTTTCTTGAAAACATTTAGCGGTATTATTATATATATGTTACGGGCCACTTCAATTTGCGCGTTCGCTTAAAAGCGCGTTCGCGACGCGTTGTCCTCCTACACACCTACAACTATTTTTGATCAAAATGGAACCTGAACGTACGCCTATGACCCCGTCTCTGGGAATTGTCCTAAAGGAAAGCACCTAAGTCCATATACTCGGACTCGAATTGTGGAGCGCTATAATTGTGGTTTACGCCTGCTACTATTAATCTACTCGAGAGTACTATCCGGCATACCCTAAAACTCGAAGTACAACGCCACAAATCTATAAGCTAGAATCGCTAGCCTCGAAGGAAATCGTTTCGGTCAGATAAGGGGAGGTAATAGATATGGCTACGAGGATGTCGCTTTTGGACTAGAAGATGAAGTTGAGCATGTTAAGAAATAATGCGTAGATGTATGAATTCTATGTAGTGGCATTGAAGATCTTATGTCTGCGATGCCATATTCAGCAAATCACCCCCTGTATGCTAATGTCAGTTCCAGAATTTCGTTTTACCCTGAATTTCGCCTACCTTCAGGTTTCAAGTTTCCTCTAAATGGTCTCTCTATCCCTTTATTCCACTTCTCGTGATCAAATTTCCAGACGCCCACCGTCCGATCGGCAGCTAACTTCTCCCCTACAACTCCAGCCAGCTTCTCAAATACCGGATCATTGCTTTCGTTGTTGAAGAACAGCCCATTCCAATTCAATCCCTTGGCCTCTTCCATCTTCCTCTGTTGTCGTTGAGCCTCCTCAACTTTCGACTTCTCAGACACAGTCCTCTGCATGTCGCCTTTGTTCAAGGCATCAATGATGCCCGCCCATGCTTTTCGTGATTCCCATGGATCCTGTGTATCGAGGGGCTCGACTTTCATGGGCGTGAACTGGAGGGTCTTTAGGTTGATGGCGTCCACTTCCTTGCCATCTCCATCTTGGAAGACAATCTTGTCATTCCATTGTCCTGAAGCGGTATACAACGGATTCTTCTTGTCTCCATCCCTATACAACGTCGCATCCACACTGTTCTTCTTTCCCGACAAAAATCCCTTCCCAGAGAAATCAATCTCTAAAACAAATCCACTAGAAGACACAATATGACATGTGCCCATCAGCTCGGGATACGGAGTCCCGCTCATGATCCCCTTAACCTTGACATTCGGCAACGGGATCATAAAATCCTCGTCATACTAATCGATATGCAGGATAGCATGACCAATCTGCTTAATATTGACATTCCCATTAAAGCTGATTTCCTGACACGTATACCCCTCGGCCCTCACACCCTCTTTATCATTCCACAGATAACATGCTGTGACAGGCGGATGATGGCTTACTTGCTCACTCACCAACCTCGTATCTCCATCCTCAGAACCCCGGGAAGCCAGGAATACTTCTCCCAGAAAGGCGTTTAGTGGTTTCTTCACGCCATCTTTCTCGTCCCTGCCGCCGTACTGTTGGTTTTTTAAACTTGCTAGAAACCAACGGAGGACGAGGAGTGCGTGTTTTGCCGGATCGGGCTCTTGGGCTGGAGCGTTGAAGAGGGATGGGTGTTCTGCCCAGTAGGCGGGGAATTCTACAGTGGATTGGGTTGCGAGGACGAAGGGTGGTGCGGTGATGTTGGAGAGGTCGCCGCTTATTGTTGCGATTGACTACAGGTATTTCGCGTCAATACCACAAGTCAAATGAACTTGAATCGGCCAAAGAATTAGAAAGATGTCAACGTACTACAAGGAACTCTTTTAATGTCGAGTGGTTTTCTACTATTGCGTTTGAACCTATGGTATGACGTTGCACTTGTTTTTGATATGTTCCTTTCTAGGCAGGAGAAAGTTTGTAAGCCAGAAGTTTTGTCGAGGCTGGGAGCGAAATTATTATAAGCCGCTGGTAGTTGCCATATGATATCATCCGCCAGGCACAAGATCCGCACTCGCTTAAAATGCTAATTATGCCCCACAGCCCTTTCTCTCATCCCTGTATAAACCTTCTCCATTAGATAGATATCTCAAGTTAGAGTACATGGCTTTCAAGTTTCGAGTGACTAATGAATTGTTAAACTGCCTTCAAGTCTTCAAAACAAAGAAACCATCAAACGAGCCAAGCTTGATCAAACCTATTGCGTCATAAATCATCAACCATTCCAACTCCTGTATTCCCACTTACCCCCCTCCGGCTCTGTCCTACAAGTCGAGGTCAAGACTCAATCATACCTCCTTCTACTCCCGTCCCAGTCATCGTCGCTATCTATCATATTGCCTTCTTCTCCCATTTTCCCAATTACCATTGATTCGCATCCTCTCATGCCTCTCCCTTTTCACACTCCTATCTCTATCACCATCTCCCCTTCCGCCTCTCGGACTCGCACTCGCACTCCTCCTTTTCGCCTTATCTTAGTTACTCTTTATCTGACTATCGCCTGGACCTCCAAGGAACGCCCCTACAGCAGCGCCTAAGCCTAGGAAAATAATGGCCCCAAGCGCACCACCGCCCCACAGAGCACGATTCTTCTTCTTTTTACTTTCTTTCGCGCTCTTGACGTGAGTAACATGCTTTAAATTCACCTCTCGTGCTCGATGTTTGTGTCTATCGACTTCCCGTTCTAGCACTCCTCCTCGTTCGCGTTCTCGACGTCTACGTCTATGTGTCTAGATCTCGAACGGGATAATGAGGAGTCGCCGGAGCTAGATAAGCTTCGGAAGCGTGCATGTCGGTGTCGATGGCTGCGATCGCCCGAGAAATTATTCGAGTATTCATCGTAATCGTGGTATGGAGGTTCAGAGCAGGACCGTGTGCTTTGCAGATGCTGCCTATAAGGCGTGTTGGCAAGGGTTTTCTGTCTGAATTGGAGTCGGAAAGGCGACTTGTTGGTGATTATTGGTATGCTGTTGTGGTGGTTGTCGGTAAGTCTGTTGGCATGGCTGGGCTTGGTGCTGAAGAACCAGAGAACCTCGATTCAGGGAAGCGGATTAGTTTAGTGTTTGAAAGTGGTTGAGATTGAGCATAGGAGTTATTCTCTGGTGTCCTTGCGTATTTCCGATCTAGTGTTGGAGACGAAGAGAGAGGATTGTATTACAGAGGAGGTCCAGGCGGTGCCTGTTAGGTGGAATATGTATTTGGGGGTTCTGTTGATAGTATTGCTGCTATGTCGCCATCCCTAAATTGCAGATCTCAAGGCACTGTCGTCAAATACTATATGAAAGTATTCTGATTGCAACGTTGGGAAAATAAACATTCAGGGGTGGGGCTCTCAGGTTGAATGTTTTAGTAGCTAAGACGTCAATAAATACTTTACTAAGTGGTCATTCGGCACTTCAATCCGCTCGGCACTTTAGTTCCCTTCATGAGTCCCCTAACCAATCTCGTCTAGCGATCCCCTAAAGAGATCCTGAACAATAAAAAGGATAAATGAGGCGAATAGTAGAAGCGAATAATAGCTGGACAGAGATGCTTCAGAAGAAATAAGGATCTTAGGCAGTCTATATACTGGTCACACCAACCTTTAAAACCACAAATATTCAGGCCTCTTGTCTTCAAGGTCGTGTTCTTGATTGGGTTGTTAACTAAGCGCTTTGTTGTTAGGGGAGGTTGAAGAGTTGCAGACAGATACATCTATCTCGAAATTCCAATGATCAACCGTTCGACTTAGTTCCATGCCTCTTCGCGTTTCCAGTTACTTCACCCATGTTGACCTTGCTCAATGGTTCGCATCGTGTTGCCATCAAAACGTATTTTCATCTTGAAATATGATGCGATCACAGCGTTAATTCGGAGCAAACCATCGGCGTGTCATTGAGTTGATTGACCCGACAACTCGAGGTGAAGTTGAGTTGAGTTGAAGAGAAGAGAAGAAATTCTGTGCTTGATGAGTAAGCTGACTGGGAGTCAGAGCATTGTTCAAAGGGATGAAGGTCTCCCATCAACATCGGTGATTCTACTCTTCTTTCTTGAGCCATAAACCCGCCTCGAACCTCATCTGGAATCCTGTGGGCGCTCAACAACCTCGAAACAGGATCTGAATTGAGCAGCCTTCAATCTCGGAAAGAATCGTCCCCAAATCCTAGCCTTGCCCGATCTACGTTGGCATCGACGGATTGTGAAGCCCTTCCCGTACTTCATCGATTGCTGTTCTTGATTCTTGATCGTTCCGCACTATTTCACTGCTGTTTTTGACATTACTTGTTACTATTGCCCTCTGCAAGTCATGGGCAAAGACATGTCATACTGCCTTGACCAGTACGCCTATCTTATGTCCCGTTGGAGTCTGGTCACTTCCGACTGGTCTTTAACACCTAACCAAACATAGTTGTTAGCCTCCAAGCATTTGATATCGAGAAATCGCCAGAATACAACAAGCTATCTTATGCTTGGTAAGGTCAAGTTCCCGACAGACAAATTCATTGGACCGGGCTTACCCTCGATATCACACAAAATATCGTGGTCACATCCGTACCGTAACGAGTAAGGACATGGTACCAACGGTGCAGAAATCACAGTCCGTGCTGAGGCACATAGCCAAAAATTTGCCCTTGGACGTTGGAAGTCATTTCGCGCCGCGCGCTTTGTGCGAGGCGCTGCATGGCTACCGATATTGATAATGCCCCCGCAGGGAAGAGTTTCATTTATACCAGCTTCCTCAGCTCAAGCTTTTAGGCTTACCACTGGCCATTCTTTTGCGCAAACATCTCTTGACGCGTATTCCAACATATGCCCATTTAAAGCAGGAGTCAGGACGAGCTTTCGGTGCGAGACTAGCTCTCAACCAACACTATAGCAAAGACAGTGTACCCATTAGATGGGCTAGGCTTAATCTGGGATGGGCTTATTTCGGATTAAACCCAGTCCAATCCGATCCGAGGATCCAATCTCATCATCCTCTATTAGAGCGAGTTGTCTTCTCTCTGATTTGATAGGATTGAAACGTCGCCCTCATTGGATGGATCGGATAGGGGAGAGACATAATCGAATCCATCCATTAGGCACCCTGAGCAAGGATTAGAACTTTTCGTCCTCCCCAGACATACATAGGTACTTTTCACGGTCCTCGCTTGCCGATCCGGGGGATCTACATATAAAAAAAGCTAGCGTTCCTAGAGTAAGGTTACCCCTGATATCATTTTATAAGATATCGCCGAACGAATCCCAAGCAGGAGATTGCTCTTCCTGCGTACAATGTCAAACTCCAACAACAGAGCGGTGCAGTAAGTTTGTACGCCTAGTCATTTTGGTTGGGCGCAAAAGTACGGCTATATTATCCCTTTGCCAAAGGATTTTAAAAGGCAGGGATGTTCAAACCTTTTTATATTTAATATGGTCCCCGAGCCGCATCTTAATTTTTGAGTCAAACGGTGTAGATTGTTATTGTTTGTAATCCCAACGTTGGTCCGCCCGGTCTACGCGGCGAGTGCCCAAGCCACCTCACCCTTTTGCGGATGGATCACGACCATTGCTAGTCCGTGCCATTGTACGTGCCCATCCCCAGGTCCTAGAAAGCGGAATGACTTCTCATTGTAAAAATGGCCTGCTTCAATGTTATATTTTCATAGCTTCCTGCCACTTTTCGCTGTACACACTTAGAGGCATAGAGTTAAAACTCTACAGATCTAGATTGGCGTTTATAATAATGCGGCGTTCATCTATTGGCAAAAAGAGCCATTGTTTTTATGCCTTTTTTCAAGAGTCCTTTTCAGAGGGCAGCCAACACCTAAGATTGTTTATCGAGTTCCACACCAACTTTTAGTGGACGCGGAACAAGGTATTTTATTTTCTGCAGCGTAGTCGCAATGCAATTAAGGATTACGTGACCAAGTGTACACCGACTGGATGGGCTCCGAACTCTCTCTGATGAATTTATAGGCTCTCTGTTAAGTGCCATGGCACCCATGAAGAATGCATGGAGCAGCATCTGTCTTCACAGGGGCACCAGGTTATATCTCTTCAGATCTCGCTCTCACTACGTTTAGGTTTGGATGTGTCCTTTTTCACACTTATTTGAG
This sequence comes from Amylocarpus encephaloides, assembly GCA_019669835.1. Taxonomy (NCBI): domain Eukaryota; kingdom Fungi; phylum Ascomycota; class Leotiomycetes; order Helotiales; genus Amylocarpus; species Amylocarpus encephaloides. The sequence continues at coordinate 76,339 of MU251453.1, read as the reverse complement.
TTTTTGTTCTGTCTATTCTCGTTATCAGGTCCATCATGATTATACTCCTTTCCGACCACTTCGTTCGACAGCCGATCGGCATAACTAACCTTAAGATTGCATCTCTTGCATGGGGCTTCACGATTGGTTTCGGTTTCCTTACGACCTGGACCGCAATCAAGCAGACAGCGGATGTGCATCGGAGATATGGATACTCAAGGCTCAACTCCACCTATATTTGGATGATTTGGCTTGAGATATTAGTTTGCCTTATCTTTTCAGTGATATGTTGGCTCCATCTGAACGAAATTATTCCTCCCAGGTATTCTGAAACTTCATACACTTATCGCGTTCCTCGACAACTGAGCTAATACTGTGCAGTTTTGCATTCTACTTCGTTATCCGTCGGTTTTATAGCTTCTAGGATACCAGGGATGTGCTAATCAGAAGCAGTTACAACATGGGCTCTTCAAGTTCAGTTCCTACTCCAGATCATCATCAACAGGGTTTCAATCCTTCTTACCGATCGTCGCAAAGCTTTCAGACTCAAGATAGGAGTTGCCGTTCTTATCACCGCCATCAACATCTCCGTGTACTGTATCTGGATCCCAGCAAGACTCCAGGTCTCTGATAGATACGAGTATCTCAATAATATTTGGGATCGTTGCGAGAAAACCATCTATCTCCTAGTCGATGCTGCGCTGAATTGGTATTTTATTCGCACCGTCCAGCAGAAACTTGTGGATCAAGGATGTAAGAGATTCCTAGAGCATTTCTTCCCTTCCAAACAGTTGTATATGTCACATAGTTGTGTGGTGCTTCTACTGTGCTCATTTGAGCAATCCTCCCCGATTGTTCTCTAGTTTTAATCAGGAACTGCTAAGCTAAGTAAGAAAGTGGTGAAATATAACCGACTCGTTCGGTTCAACATGTGGATCATTGGCTTCTCACTTAGTATGGATATTCTCATCATCGGTATGATGAGCTTAAAGAATTCCTTCGTGTACGTCTCATGAGCCCCCCTAGTATTTCAACAGTCCTTACCTATAGTCACTAACTTATGCCATAGATACATGCAATTCCACCCATTAGCATATATCGTCAAGCTCAACATTGAAAGTATGGAAATTGTCTTCTCTCTGCTAGCTTCTCCTCCCCTAACCTATCACCATTCAACCTAGCCACACTTTACTTCCAAAGTTCCAGAAAACAGGATTGCTAACAGCTTCTAGTGTCCATGGCAGATCTAATTGCCAAAATCTCGAAATCTAACGGCAGAGACCCGTATTCATCACATCCATCTCGTCTGCGTTCACAGGATGCACCGCACGTTGAAAGCGACCATCACGAAGTACAGACAGACTTCCACCACGCACAGGATGCACCGCACCGCGGAAGCAGGCGTCATGAAGTGCGGCCAGAAACCCACCGCTCTCCTAGAACTCCAGAAATCAAATTGGACAACTCCTCTTCCTTCTCCTCGTCATCAGACGTGGAATTAAACGATATTCTCCACAGCAGAGGCCCCCCTCGGGAAGGAGCTTTTGAGGTGAATATGAAGAGCGAAGTGCAAATTGATGTAGAGAGTAGGAATAGCGTGGGCGACAGTACGAGAGAGGGAAGTCTACATGGGAACAACGCGTCGCCAACGGAGGATGATACGAGGCCCTTGAAGGCGGAATACAGGGAGGGGGAGGGGAGGGAGAGATCTCAAAGAACTGGGGTAAGGAAGGGGATGGGTGTTTCGACTAAGGTGTTCGCCCAGATGGAGTGAGGTGGTTGGAGTTCTGACTCTCGGAGAGCAATGGTCGAATTAATAAGTGCCTCTGTAGAATGAATCAATATACCCTTACTAGTCACTTTATATCTGGTTCGTGACTTGTTGGTCCTGAAATCAGAAGGTGACGAATAAGGAGTCTATCGGCACGATCTACTCACCAGAGGCGTGCGTTCATTCACTGGATCACCAAAGTCTAAGGTGATTGGCTGCCACGCCTTTTGAAATCACGTCCCGAGCATGGTTGGCTAGGTTCTGATTTTAAGCTCCCTATCTAATATCGTGATATATTTTAGGAAGACGCTGTTGTAAATCGGTACGAACTGCGGAATCTTGGTGGAACAAAGTGTCGAGGAGAACGGTCAAAATTTTATGGTTAGATGCACAATGAAACCTGTCCGTAACTGCGGTCTCCTCCCACATCTAGGACTCATGGACGATGAAGTGGCAAGGATCCTCACTCCTTTTATTTCTTTATTATAACAGGTTTCTACTTCGGGATTATTAGAAGATATTTTAGATCTAGCAAGAGTTTTTCGTCTCAGCAACGTTATCCTTTAATATAGCCACTCAGATTCCCGTTTCTGGAGTTGACTGACTCACTGTGCTTCCTTTTTAGGAAGATACCCAAGAAATAGGAAAATCAAGAGAGAACCGGGAATTCTGGAGAACCCATCTTAAATAATAGGGAATAAATATTGAACTAGGCGGTAGCTGAATGCCTAGACCCAAGAGTAGCCACCCGGCACACTCAAGTGATCAAACGACCAATGGCATGGCTAAGAAATCTCGAGATAGCGATCATACCGACGACAGAAAGGCAAAGATGATCACACAGAAAGTGCAAACCACTACTCGCAATATCTTGAGGGGAAAGCGTGTTAGAGTTGCTTCAGTTATTAAGTAAATAGCAGAGTTCCAAACGCTGGAAGTTATAGCCGAGTTCAGGTAAACAGAGACTCGGAAATAGCCCAAGGCCGCCCCAATGGTTCATAATGTCACTTTGTGGCTTCCGAGATTATTTACTTTGTCACTTCCTGCACCACTGCCGCAAGCAATTTACCTCAAACATCAGGTATCACTAGAAATAGCACGAATATTAAGAATTTATGGTAGTATGATCCTCTAGTCCTTCCTAAAAGACCACCACTCGATATCTTCCCCGCTACTAATTCTACACCCTCATATTCATACCCCCTAAACAATCCACAGGGCGTCTCGAGCCGTTTTCTCCAAGCTGAAATCAAACTTCTAACAGGAAACAAAATCTTCAGAAACATCGCTGTCGTATTCATCCTCATTTTCATACCCGTCCTCCCCAAACAACCTAGAGATGCCCCCACATTTTCGATTGCCCTAAATTCTTTATCACTTACAAGGCCCTTGGCCATGCCGGTGAGGCTTGGAGAACTTTTCAAGGACGTTACACCTTAGGCGTGAGTCCTTTCCCGTGCAGCTGCTCTTTTGATGTACCCGTAGCCTCGCTTGCCTAGAAACCTGTGTCGATATGATCTCTTTGTTAAATCAAATAGATTGTCTGCAAAAATATTCACTAAATGGTGTTTGACGTGCGTGAGCGTAATCCCACGCGTTGCTTTCCCTTGCAGACCTTTCCTTCCGCCAAAGCAAAACGAAGTTTTTTCTATGTTGTCTTTAACGACTTTGTTGATAAAAAGTAAGAGCTGGGTAGCTGTCTCCTCACCGAAGCTTAGAGCTAATTGGACTGAATTAGGCTGGGCTGTAGCTATTCCCGATGCTTCAAGGCCTTGAAGAATCTCCCCAAAACAATCCAAACCCCATCGTAAAGCCTGATCTCGGTTCGCAAAGTGCGAAGATCATCAGAAGCATCCTTGACATCGTCAAGAATGGATCTCATGAAGTGGCAGCCTTGTGCCAGTTGTCCAGCAAAGCCGATGAAGGCGTAGATTGACGATCGCCTCGGTTGGGGGGGGCTATCTGGAAGCGGAGTATCACTTAATGTAGCATTGCGATTGAAGGATTGTTGGATGGTAACATCGAAGAGGTAAGGAGTACTAGGAAAGCTTCGTGATGTACAGTAGAGATGCCGTGGTGTGGCCACTGCTTAGCCCTGTGGCTGCATGGACTCTGCGATCGATTGGACGACGGCCCTCCGATGGGGGACTGACTTGCCTTGTCCACCATAGGACCCCCTAGGGGCACGCGTCTCGATTTGCATGCCGCACCTTGCTAGGGTTTGCTCTAGCTAGCATACAAGAAAAGGGGCTTCGGTGGTGCTGAGCATTCATAGGGGAGTCTTCTTGTGTCTCGGCTGACCATTGAGCTTGCCATCTTTCTGCTCCAGACGTTGAGATTGAAAGTGTGTCATGATATATATATGAGGTATGGAAGTTTCAAATGTAAGTGTTGGTATCTGAAGGCTTGAAAGCTCCCGGTCTTGGGCAAATGATTCGTACTTACGATTCAGGAAAGTGTATCAACCTCACTTTGGTACCAACTTCATAGAAGAATATTGAAAACATACCATGATAGCTTGTTATTATCGCGTTCTTTTGGATTGAAAGGAAATGGGTATCCGGCCGCCAACGCTAGAAAAGGGGTATCGTCAGCCATATCCAGAGAAAGCGCTACTATTCATCGACTCCTTCCAAACGCTTTGGCGAATTAATTTCCCAAGAAAATCCTTCAAAAACGAACCAACGCCTAGCCGAAGCCTTTCAAACAGAATACCCATTTTACCCCAGCCTTCATGAGCCCATATGTTCATCAATATAAGGGTCGTGGCGATCATCGACCCTCCACAATACCTCTGCAGGGCACCAGGCCGCTGTCAACAAGGACCGACAGTAATCACAGACATCTCGTGAACATCACCCAAGCCCCGGAAACAATTATCCATAAAGCCGCATTCCTCTGCAGCATATTTCCACTTGATGGTTTCCTGCTCTTATTGTTGATAGAGCTTGGAGTCATGCAGACTATTGTCGAGTTTCCCCATTTTGGTGTCTCCGCCGTGACATTCTTCGTAAAAGCGACCAATACGAGTGGTGTAGCCTGCTGAACCCATTGATCATATATGGTATTGTCGTTCAAAGGCGCGACGTCCGACTGCACTCGAATGAGGTCCGAAGTCCCGTTCCAGATGCTCGAGGGGCATGAGGAATTGATGCTTGCGGAGTAGGCAGGATTGCCGAACGGCTCTGTGAGTCCACAATCAGTATGCTACCTTTCTGATTGACGGCATGGGGAAGATGGCATGAACTTACGAGTTGACGAAACCACACTCCAAGCAGAGTCTTTGCATTCTTTAGGCGGGCTCGCGAGAATTGACTGGCATATATTTGGATTGGTCTGTGGAGAGCCTTGTAGAAGCTGGGTATTGATGCTGCTCGAGATTGCTGCTTGACAAGCTGCATCGAAAACACCCTCACAGCTATTCGTGCCATTGGTGCCGGTTGACTTTGGAGGCGATTTGAAGCCTCTCAACAGAATAGCGCAACCCGTATATGGAATCTCGGCGGGCGGAGTAGTGATGGCTGGAACAGTGGTTAGGTAGAAGCTCTGTTCCATGAAATAGTTGAAAGAGGCAGCATTCTGTCTTTGATTGAGGGCGGTTGATAGCAGCCATCTGCCGGTAGAGAACGGCTGAAAAGCTGGGATGGTGAATGTGAGAGATGCATTTGCAGCGCTGTGTTCGTTATATTTGCAAACTTGTGCTAGTGAAAGGTTGATGAGCACGAGGAAGAGAACGAGTATAGTGGGCGCAAGGCACTCGCATTGCGGAAGGCAGAGCATGACATGGAACACTGTAGTGAGTTTGGCTCAGGGAGGAAAGAATCTGTCGGCAGAGAAGAGAATAGAGTGAGAGGGAGGGAGAGGACTTAGAGGAGTCAACATATTCTTCGACGAAATGACGAGGCTGCCACTTGCAGGTGAGTTGGTGGTGAGAACGCTGTTATTGCAGGTTTTCGATCGCACAAGGGTCACACAATCGTCGGAAGGGTATGCAGCTTACCTGAACTGACCTGAGGACAGCAGAATAGGATGCGGCTTGAATGAGTCTCCCACCCTTCGTGGCTGTCAAGGCGGCTGTGATGTTGAATGTTTGCGATGTCGTTGGACAACGTTTTGAAGGATCAACTCAGGCGCGTTGGTGGAGATAGAGATATCGATCCCACAAAGTGACGAACCAATCAGCAGAGACTTGTGTTCCTCTACAGACAGGAAGCCGAGCCGGAAGATCAGCTAGCTCCTTTGGGCTAGTCTTTATTCTTGGCATATAAGCCTCGCCAATCTGTATTATTATTCTGTTCTTGCAGAGGCATAGCCGCCGCTTTTTTTTCGTCGTGTCCTCTGACAAAATCCCACGAGCATTGCAGAAATAAGCGAATTCCCTAACGTTAACTCAGTCAGGGGTGATCCAACCCCTGTGGTACCCGGCTTCATCTTAAGCTTATATCTTATATAGTTGAGTATTTAAGGTTATTGGATGACTGCGTTATTCTTCGATTGGGTGTTCAGATCTCCTCTGTGTAAAGGTTACTGAAAGCAGATTTGATCGCAAACTTGACCCATGTCAAGCAAATCATAATTGATACTATGATCACTGAGACATCACAAGGTTCGCATTGATGGAAACATAACTACCGGAAGAATTTTCGGACTCAGAAGACGGTGAGTAGAAATCGGACATTTGCTTCGCTTCACATTTAACATCATAACTATTAACCAGAAACCAGAAAAAAATACACAGAACATCACATCCCACATAATTTCCCGAACAGAGCAGGATTCGATTCATCAAAGTGGGCAACCAGGTAGAAATCTAATTCTGACTCTATGGACGGGATGTTTGCGAAAGAGGTGAAGTGTACTTAATGATTGATGCTAGGCAACAAACTTTTCAGCAATCTGGAGAACAGTCTTACAAACTGTTTCTATAATAAAAATTCGAGAAGCTAAGCGTCTCAAGCTACCGTACACCAGCACACAAGCCGAACTTAAGAGGGAAATAGCAGCATTAGCGAACGGTAGATACATGCGAGCTCGAATTTGATTCTTCAGATTGGCGAGCTTATCTCCTACCATCAATGCAAATGGGAAAATATTTTTTATACTTCCCGCATTACCAGAACAAGAGTTCGAGGTTCCTACTGTAACCCCTCGTCAAATACAAATATACAAGAACAATCTTCCAGCCTCCCATTCCCCCATCTCTCTTGCACAACTCCCAGCTCCCACTACCTAACATTTCACACCACAGATTTCCTCACTACTAACATTAAAATACTCTCCCTAATTTTTCTATTCTAACGGTGTGCTACTCTTGTTTTTGCGATGTGCTACAAAAAGTACCCTCTTTCCTAGTTGGGTCGCCCTAGTCGAAATTTCACGCTCTACGAAGGTACAGAGTTAAGTATTACAACCCCCCACCTCCTCGGGAATCTAGGGTAGCGACGGTAGATTTCCTTTATAGGTTAAGCGGTTACCAGATCCGGCTAAATTTCTAACTTCTTCGAGCTGGCGATATGTATGTAGAGGGTAATACTCAGCCGCTTCCCTTCGTACTTCCGCACACACTGTGTTGATCTGGTGCGGCGGGATTTGTGGAAGGCGGTGCCGCTCATTTCTCGCTTGGTATGTTGACCTCGTTCCGCTTCCTTAATATATATCGCAAACCACCTCACCTCTACTTCCACATTTCACACTGTGGATTTTGCTCTCACTTACCTCATTATAATCTCTGAGACTTTCGTATTCTAACCGTGTGCTATATGTGTTTTTACGATATGCAACAAAACTGGTTGGCTATCCTGTTTAGGATGCACTATCAAATTATCTCTACTTTAACCGCGAACGTTGCATTTTCTGGACGGTCTCTAGTGCTGGGGTAATAACGCATATCCTCGCTTAGCGTGTTTCTCTAGGGAGAATCACATACTTATCACTCCTCCAACCCTACCACTTCCACATTCCACATACTAGAATTTACTCTCACTAGGATTATAACACTCCCTGTGGTTTTCTCATTCTAACAGTGTGCTACATGTGTTTTTTGTGATGTGCAACAACATGGGTTAGCTTTCCTATTTAGGTTACGCTAGGCAGATATATGGTTATGGTGAAGTGCCGCTGTTGTGCTTTTGGTAGGGTTAGAGGTGGCTGGCGGTGTCGCTTATTTTCGCTTATAGGCACTTTTAGGGTTCGGTGTGGCAGTATATGTTTAACCACCCCAGGGAAGGGGCGATATTTGTTTGGCTGAGCCATGAAAGAGGCGGTAGCACTCCGAGTCCTTCAACGAAAATCAAGTCCTAGGGCTCCATCAATCCTGTATTCACAACGAGAACTATCACGAATAATTTTTTCTTTTGATTTTTTCTCTCGAGACAACAGGAACCGTCTGGAAGGAGACAATTAGTCTCTACTTGCTTATATTAATGTTGATTTAGGAAGCCTCCTAGACACAAATACACTCAACTGCTCAACTACCTAACTACCCAGCAAAAACTCAAATCATCCTCCAAGATGAACACTCCCCTCTCACTCGAATCCAAACCTTCAAGAATGTGTTGCATTTGCAACTCCAAATCGAACCTAATGGAGCTACGCGCCTGCAGACACAGAGTATGCCCCTCCTGCATGAAAGTATACATCAAACCGCAACTTCTGCCCCGATTGGAGCACCAAATGCATCTGCGACGAATACATCGTCTCTGTCCACAACCACATTCACAACGGCCGTCGCTACGAATCTCTAACGCCGATGCAACTCCTCGCCCTCCCCTTCGCGTATACCGATGATCCTGCTTTGAACCAGGAGATCCAGTATCTGTTCTGCGACTACATGGACGAGCGCAAGGTGAACGGCGGCCAGATGTCCAAACTTTTAGACTTTCGGGATATGGAAGTGTGCATTTTGTCTAGCTGGCTCCTAGAAATTATTGTTATGAGAGCAGATATCGGGCTTTGCATACGAGTGAATGGGGTGATGTCATGATCGAGTTCCCTGACGACGAATTCCATTTTGCTGATTTGGGCGAGGTTCAAGATGTAGATTTCGTAACTCATGAAGTGATGGAGAAACACGAGTTGATGTACCAGGTGAAGATGGGTCTGATTTCTAGAGATGCCGCGATGATGCTGTGTCCGGAAATTGAGGACGAGCTTACCTCTGACTTTGAGGACGGGTTCGGCTTGGACTCTGGGGGCGAGCGTAGTGTATCGATTTTTGACGACGATTCCGATATTGGTAGATCAATTCGTGCGTTGTTTGGAGTGGAAGAGGATATCGACTCCAGTTCGAGTTCTGAAGATACCGAGGTTGGTGAGGTGAGTCGCGGGTATTAGCTTCTTGACGAGTTGTAAACTTGCTGGACTCACTCAGAGATGAGGTGAGTTGAGTTGAGTCGAATTTGAGTAAGGGGTATACTTAAGTCAACTTAACTCAATGGTCACACTGGAAATGCCTTGTTTAAGGAGATGCTGGTGCTGGGTGTCTTTTATTAGCTGATCATATACCCATCTAGACTTTTTGCTAGATTCCGTTAATTAAAATACCCTTATCTGCCCCCTCTTGTCCAACTTTTCATCGCTCTGTACCACTATTTGAATTTGAATGTAAATTAAAACTTCCGCATTATTATATATCGTTTCTGGGGTATATATCTAATTCAGGAACGCGTTGCCTTGAAAATTGCACATGATCAGTCTAGCCTATCTTTGCTTCGTGAACGCGTACCATCAGGCGTCGAGGGCTCTGATGTTATCCTTCGCTTGTCCTTGATCTCGACGACCCTCATATCTAGACCAACACGAAACTTCTTGCCACGCCATTTCACCGTCGTACCTCCCAGACATGCCCAGGTCCAGATTGGAAGAGCGAGAGATTCTCTGCTCAACCACGCGAGCACCCATTGACCAAGAGGTCTTCTTGACAATGCCTTGGGTGGTCTTGCGAATGATGGAGTATCGGAGTCGAGTTCGATCGAAGAGCCAGAGTGGAGTTTGGCATATGTTAACGAGTCAACTACCATCCAAGCCAGTACACTAGCCACCCAGAACCCTACAAAAGCCAGCCAAGCCTGTGGGGCACCAAAAGTGTCTTGACACCAAGGCAAAGTGGTAAATGCGAAAGCACCGTAAGCAGAGCAGAGAAGAGGCTCGACTCCAGGTTCGACAAAAGTTGCCAAGGTGACAGTCCATTTCCGTACGCGTAACCATCGAACCCTACGGGCCCAATATTCTCGTACAGATATGCCCGCCATTGGCTGAATGGCCAAATCCCCAAAGACTAGGCCATGTTTGTAAAACTTCGTACCTTCCTTCTCTTCTTTGACCTTCTTTCTCCACAGAAGATCCCCAATGAGGTGGTCTTCACAAATATTCTCTGAGAAGAAATCGATACCTGGAGAATATTGAGACGAGGATGAGGTGAGATAGTCCAGGTGTGATTTCCGAAACATGTTCGACTTTCCCACGATACAAGGCAGCACTGAGACTGTATTGATGGCAGTATAAAACTTAGCGTGGGACCCGGCCATGAACATCTCCTCGAGTCGCCCGCCGCCCATCCGGAAGATCGTATTCAAATTTGATTTGTACTCGGGGGGTGAGTATTCACATTCGTTTGTACCAGAGATTTGGTCTCCATCGCCTCCCAATAAACTTCGAGTCTCCTCTTGCAAGCTTGCTCCCACACTATCAACGACCAATGGCAGCTGATGGACGAACTTGTAGGGAACAGCTCTGCTGCCGTCTGCCTTGAAGCCGCATAGTTTGTCCACCATTCTGCCCGCAACTCCCTTCCCTATCCATATGTTACAATCTAGACTCCATGTGATGTCTCCTTTCGCCTCTCTGTATCCTCGACTCATGTTCCGTATCTTCGGATTCGGACCGAGGTTGTTAATTCCTCCATGGCCAAGCAGATTAGGGTCTTCTTCCTCTATCAAGATCTTCGCGTCGAATCTTGGGAAGTCTGCCAGCAGGCGTTGTAGCACAGGCAGCGCCGGGTCGGACGCAGACGCCACGCAGAAGTATATCGTCAACTTCTCCAGGGGATATGTTTGTAGAAAGGTCGCGGCAAGGCACTCGTAGAGCTGCGGCTCTAGTCCTTTGACAGGTCGGAGGATCGTAACATGGGGAACTTCTTCGAGGGGGAGATCAGGAGATACACCGGGCTTTGGTTTCGAGGAATAACGACGGTACCTGCGCTTGAATCAGTATATCGGAAGCTTGCGCAAGCTCTAGTACCACACATACAGCTGCGTAAACCCTATTGCTTGAACGCCAAGTATAAAAAGGTACCAGATGCCACACGCCGTAGAGACTGTGAACACCCATGGCGACAGCGACATTTCATGTTGCCCGGAGGTCGAGATTGTCGCGCGTGTCGAAGGGACAGAGGAGGAGAAGTGGTTGAAGGAGAATACAGCCATTCAGATTGACATACAACCCTCCTAACAGCTCCAAGCTCCAAGCTCCAAATACTGAATTTGCAGCCGCGGCTCACAAATCTCTAGCATCACGTGAGGCTCGGAGAAACTCGCGCTAAATTCTTTTCCCCCGTCGGATTTTCCCGTCATCAGAGAAAAGCAAAACTTCGCACTTGCACTCCATAAATTCATGAATTCTCCACGCTCAACTTTTGCAACCTCCTTGCGAACGTTATTTGAAGCTGTAAGTCTCTCCATGCTTTCTTTATCAACATATTAGACTTGGCTGGGTGCCGACATGCATGCGGTGATGACACCAATCGATGCTTAGGAGAATGACTCTGACTTTATGTCTTTTTCTAATGCTGGCTCAATTCCTTCGGGAAGACTACAACGGTATCTGAGAATTGCGCAAATAATCTGATCAATGGGTGGGAAGCTGAAGATTGTCAAGGAGCTTTTGCTGACGCCTCATTTCTTCCACAGAACCATTGTGAAATGACTTGCCGATAGCAAAAAAGTCACCTCATGGCAGAGACTTCCACCACGCCGCCCATGGTTGTTCCCACTATGGCAGGACAACCGGCAGTTGAAGATGCTGTAGCGCCTGTACGCCCATCAAAGCCAGCAGGACCTACGAAATACCAGATAAACAACCAGCTCTACGCTCTGCCAGTTCCTCTGCGTACCTTCCCACTTCCGACCTTCGTGCCACATAACCCATTGTCTCTCCTCCAAATATTGTATACATGGGTCTCCCAAACGATAAGCCCTCCTACCTCGGTCATCGAGCCCTTGTATCAAGGTTGGTTTTCGCCAGAGACTTCCTCAATTCATGTCACAGATTTCCGTTCCATCCGGGGCCTTTGGGAACAAGGGTTCTATGGCAAAGGTAGCTTCAGTCGAAGTGAACCCAATTGGCTGAAGGCGGAAAAACGGAAGAGAGCAAAGGGAGCTGGTCGCACAAACACGAGCGAGGAATTGACTCTGCAACGAAGAGCCCAGCGGCAGCAGTTGAAATGGGAAAGAGCAAGAGTTCAGAAGGAGGCTATTGACCGGAAGTTACTTGAAGAGGCCGCGGCTGCCAATAGTCCAGATGTAGCGATCAATGTGAATTCCTTGCCCTTGGAGGCTGCTGCCGAAGTTCTTGCACCAAGCAGCCTGCTGGCATTGGATGTTGGTGGTGATGTCCCATCTTCACCGCTCATTGATTTTGTCCCACCTGTTGGACCTCTGGAACTCTTGCAACTGCCGAACTCTGACGCAGACATCACCCTCCACATCAACGGCTTTGTTCATCCACAGCAATCTTCCTCGCTCGATGAAAAATACAACTTGATTACGTCAGACGTAAGCCAATATTATATCGCGCCTGTTAGCCCACTGGAGCTCTTGGCATTGCCCAATTCATCTCTTTCTCCTGAGATGAAGGAGAGTGTGGTTGCTGAGAGAGGCTTCAGTGACGATGCAGTACACGTTTCTCCTGAGCTAGTAGGCCTTCCCAACGACCACTCAATATACAAGCCCTTGGCCAACGGCAAACCAAATTCCCCAAACCAAAACTCTATAACCGACATCGAGCTCATCGAAGCTGTCAGAGATGAAACTACAAAGACAAACTGTTCAACCCATTTAGGCAACATTACTACTGAAACCCATATCAACGGATTTGCCGATACCAACGGTCATCCTTCAACTCCAAAGATCAAACGTCAGAAGAGCGTTAGATTCTCCCCAACCGTAGAGCAAACCACCTTCCTGCCGTCGGAGCCTCCAAGTCCAGCACGAAGCATCGATACAGCGATTACTAATAGAAGATCCGTCCCGGAGGATGCAGCACTCGAAGTACCCTCAAGCGATGAGGTGGACCTTGACGATATCAAGGACCAGGAGCATGCTCAACTCACTCTCGAAGAGGCCTTCTTCCTCTCCTACTCCCTCAACGCACTCACTATCCTCGACCCCGAGAGCAAAATCTCAATCTCCAACCAAAATCTCTTCAGCATGTTCCGGCGAGCGTCTTACTTTCCACCACTTTCAAATGATACCAACCTCTCCCCAGACGACCCTTTCATGATAAACTACGTTGTATACCACCACTTCCGCTCCCTCGGCTGGGTCGTCCGTTCCGGCGTCAAATTCTCGGTCGATTACATGCTTTACGTCCGCGGTCCCGTCTTCACACACGCCGAGTTCGCCGTCCTCATCCTGCCATCTTACAGCGATCCATATTGGAGAAACGACAAATCCGCCAAGGGGAAAGAGAAACGCACATGGGCATGGTTGAGTTGTATCAACAGAGTCATTGCGCAGGTCAAGAAAACTCTTGTTCTTGTTTATGTGGATATCCCTAAGCCGCTGAGCGCGGAAGAGGAGTTGATGCTGGGTATTGATTACATTTTGGGACGGTATAAGGTTCGGGAGATTGTTATGAAAAGGTGGATTTCGAATCGGCAGCGTGGGAAGTGAATAGTGGGGAACGTTTGTAATGATTTGTATGAGTATGGGTTGTATCCTAGCATTTTGACGGTGTTTTTGGTTGGTGGGTGGGCTTTGGGTATTGGGATGTTACGAGTCTACGACCGCTCGTAAGTTTATCTTGCTTGGGCTTTCAAACATAAGTCCGTTTCGAAAGTGGTTTCAGGCCCGGGTCACCTATGAGGAGTCGGAGAGCTTTCGTTCCCTCCTGACAAAACAACTGATCTCTCATCATTGCTGGATATCTCGTCGGTTGCTTGATGTTCACGTAGCATGTTGATGATGCTCTCGTTCGCGACAGCCGCAGCGTAGACTTTGTTCTTACGGGTATCAGAGTAGTGGCAAATTCCCCGAATCACGACATGGGAAGTCATCCATTAAAAATAGTAGCTGTATGTCAAAAATAGAAATGAGAATGCTTCTGCAAAAACCCATCAACAGCTTCCATTTCGAAGGACTTGATTTTCTCTTTCTCTACCTATTCATCTCCTAGGACAGCGTCCTTCATGACTTGATTAGCTAAATCAATAGCTCCGTAATGTATAGCTATATTTAGAATCGGTACGTTCTTTCCTTGGCCCGAAGTTGGTGTTAAGCGAAGCACATGCGTCTTTGCATCGTTTCTCATCGTCCACATGAATCATGTCTGACTTGAAAAGCTGGCCCTTCCCCGGTCCTGGACGCTGAAACCTTGGCATGCGGGATAATAGCCCGACACCATTTTCCTTATCTTCTCTGGGAGTTTGTTACCTTCAATTCGGTTTGTCCTTGTAACATGCCCACAACGCCAAGAGCAAGGGGCGGCCGGGGGGGGGTTGTTTAGGGTTCCTGTGCCGAAGAATTCCTTCCCTTGAATGGATTTTCTGAAATCGTACTGCACCACAGCTTCTGATGTTTTTGTGTACAAGCTGACGACAACATAACCAAGCCTTAAGTCTTGCTCGTCTATCTTCTATTGAGATCAAAAATAGCAATAGACACCGAGAAGAGACTATCAGCATCGCGAGTTGTTATTGTGCATGTCCAATCTTCAAGAAAATGACAGCGACATCATTTTCGAGAATGAACAATTGAAATGAGACAGAGCGAATAGCTTGCCAGGCCGGCGAAACGATGAACTGTCCCTGTCTGACGATCATTTTGATCCAAAAAACCACCGTAGGAAAGAAAATAGAGGGCCGACAGAATTATTCTTTGACTTACCGACCATTCAAAACTAGTCCAGCGCAAGACTCACCAGACCTCCTTTGATTAGCTCTGGTCAAGCTATATTTCGTGAAGCGCTAACACATTTTGCCACACTACAGCTTATCAAATATCTTGAGAATTAGAACCTCAAATCTAATTTTGCAGCTAGTAGATAATACAATTGAAAAAGAAATTGCCAACGACATATATCTTGTAAGAACCGTATTCTAGGGTAAACATACCCCCCATACCATCCATAAGCACGATTAGTCCTCCTCCCAATCCGTCTTGCCACCCGAAAAGAGATTTTCCAATTGGATGGGGTTCATAGAATTGAATACTCCCTTCCACATCAAGCGTGATCGGGTTAAACTGCCAGACCGATCCATAAAGCTTTTCAGGTGCAAGCCCACCGCAGCCATAGCAAAGAGGAAGTCCGGCCAAGGGACTTCTCCAGGAAGATCCAATTGTCCAGGGTTGAAGAAAAGAGTTCTAAAAACTTTGAAAGCCCTGTTCTTCGAGGCTGTTCAACCTGGTTGATGTACTCGGAATAGCCAAACCGCGGGGTTTAAGCTTCGTCTTGGGTTGTGCC
The DNA here is from genome assembly GCA_019669835.1 of Amylocarpus encephaloides. Lineage (NCBI taxonomy): Eukaryota > Fungi > Ascomycota > Leotiomycetes > Helotiales > Amylocarpus > Amylocarpus encephaloides. The sequence continues at coordinate 60,912 of MU251453.1, read as the reverse complement.
ACAGCAAACTTAGAGGATGTCCCAGCATCATGTAGACGCAGAGTATCAAAAGTTTCCTCAAGGTTGGAGGACTTCTTAGATACTGGTCCTTGCGGCTCTAGGCTCTCCGCAGTCCGCTCTAAAGGACGGGTTTGGGGAGTCAGCGTTTCGAAAGTTTGCTTCAAAGTGTTACCAGTCTTTCGTTTGTATTCTCGATCAATCGTGCTCCAAAATAGATCAAGATTGGCTTCTGATTGCCGCATCCTCGCGATGGTTTCTTTGGAACGTCGTTTGTGGGAAGGGTAGTTGAATCGACCCTCCTTTGGCGTCCCGATCTTCGCGAGTGATTTCATAGTTGGCTGAAGATTCCGAATTAATTCATTGAGAGGGGTGAATCGCATCAAATAATCCTTTGGAATCGTGTCTCTGTAGGTAGTCATCCCATATTCGGATCCTGCGGACCACGGTTGGTAGATGTCCAATTCGTTTCGCAATTTGGCAATGTTTTAGACTAATAAGACCAGCAAGTGCTCTTGCAACCCATGGAGACTTCTTGGCTTTCTCACCTGGTTCGGATTGAGTTAGACGCTCCAATTCATCCATGATGCCGCTGACGCCTATACGGGAGACATTCTCCTCGTTTCAAATCCAGGATATCAGCCATGATAACCATCAGCCTAACGTCTCTCCTAGGAACTGAAACCCCATTAGATCAGTGCCCGCCTGTTGTGGATACCGCACAAATCCCGACCGCATAGGTGGGGAAGAAGGGAATCCGACTTTGAGAGTGGTGGTAGGGACTTTCCGAACTCGATCAAGTGTATATCGGAAAGTGAGTAAAGCTCTGATATATTCCTCGGGGAGTTTCTCCTTGGGAGAAATAATGCTTGCATACTTTCTCTGCAACTTAGCAATGGTGCTGAGCTGTTTGCAAAGGTTCTCCCAGATAATCAAATCCGCATTACTCTTTCCCAGAACGATGGCGTGCCTAGGATCAGATGACGCTTTCCATTAGTATATAGCAAAACCTCATAATGATGGTCACCCTAGTCCCTCATTACCTCGGCAAAATACCCAGAGTCCTCTCTGAGTGCTTGAATATGCTCCTCAGTTCGGGCACGTCGGGCAATAGTGGTGGCCTTAAGCCGGTCAAAATCCAGCAAGGGACCCGATACGGAGCTTCACTAGCTAGCAACGCAAGCGATTGCCATTGCGAACGATCGGTAATAGTTGGTGGCTCTGCTCTTATGGGCCCTTCGTGTAGCATTTGCTCCATTGTCAGATCATGCAAAATAGCTTGACAGCAATCAGCGAGAAAATGTAACACTCGCTACTGAACTTCAAGTACCATGATTCCATTTCCCGGCCTATGTGCTAAGCCTGCAAGAGTATCTTTAAGAGACTCGGGGTGTTGGACCCAAGAAACCAGACGCGCATATGTATCCATGGTCTCGCCATGGGGGATCAGGCTGTGACCGTTCGGAATTGGTGGCAGCAACGCAGTAAAGGCACGACCAGTTTTTGTAGCACCTAGATCCGCATTTGCAAAGTGATGGGGTGCGTGGCGGCCCCGCGAGTTAGAAAGATCAGGAGGGCTTTTCCTTGAACCAATTCCTCGACGTTGATATAAAACCGCGCATGTATTCCCGTGGAGTGTATCACGTAACCTACAGGATTGCAGCCTCACATTGGCAAAAATCACTTGGTGGAAGAAAAGATATGAAAACAGTATTGTGTCTCCCATACCTGTAGACTGTTTAGTATATTTAAGTAAGAGAATCTATAATCAGTTAGCTAATGGCTTCGTTTAAGGAGACTACCACAATATAAATTACTATCTATTATAATACTTGCTATTTATTACAGTTTGGGTTTAGCAATAGTCACGGGTGGTTTGTAAATGGCTATAAGATATTGAGTGTTATTAATGTTTTTGAGCGGCAATACACTAGTAAGCTATAAAACATAAAAGAGTTTCTATGACTAGCCTAGATAGGTTTAATCTGCTTCCTAGTTTTTATAAGTCCTGTGTCCTTCAATCTTGTAAACAAGGTGCCAAATATTGGTATCTATGTCAAAGAAGTACTTTACCTGCTCTTTGTAGATAAGATTCCTTTGCGAAAGATGAATTAAAGTTTATTCTAAAAAATGCTTGTTAACAGGGAATTATCGGCGTAGTCTTTTGATAAAGCCACAATCATGTCATATCTCGGTCAATGGCAGAAATTTTGACTATTACGTAGTCTAGAAAATATTCACTAGCTCTCTTATACCAGCGGCACGGCTATACCACGGCGTTTTCCGTCGCGTGGTATATTTGGTTTTACTTTACCTTCTAATCAGCCTTTCTTTCACTTCGCACCACTCAACATTTCGATCACATCTCTCGGTCGCAAACATCTGTGATTGCAGCTACTATCGTGCTCACACCCATCTTCGAGTTCGGCCTGTCCAATCTTTCAAGCGAACCACGCGAACCACCCCCCTGACGAGACAAGCGAGCAACAAAATCACGCGATAAAATGAACAATTTCGAGGAATTCTGCGCGGAACAATTGGCTAAGCACCTTGCTTCTGAATTCAGAGATGGTCTCAATGTGGGAGCAGCCGTATGTGCATCACGCAGCTCCCAGCGCTTTGGTAGTATTAACTGACATATTTCAGCTGGATCGCGTCGCGTCTCCTGTCGTTGAGGACAAATGTCCAGCAGCAGGACCTTGCGATGAGAGTCCAGTCGAAGGCAGATACGGGGAGATCGTCGATATGGTATGTTACTTTCCTCTCCAATTCATCCAATTACCCTTCGTGAGTTCTTCGAATTAATTGTAATCTAGTCAGAAAATCCCTACTACTTTGCGGGCGCAACTATCCAATCCTTAGGTCCTAGAGAGCCAATTGGTGGTGTCTACGAGACACATGATGAGACAATGGAGGTTGAAGGGTCAATGAAAGTCGAAGGGCCATTTAAGGTATATGGTCAAGGTAGCGTTGCATTTGGAAGTCCTGGTGGTGGTGCCTTTGGCACTCCTTTACCTGTCGCCGACCCCAGTTCACCACCGGGTACCCGCCCAACCAGCAAGTCCCAACCAAGAGTCCTGAGGACCCGAAAAAAGCGAATATACTCCCACAAGTACCCAATCGAACAAGACCGGATGGCCAAGAGACGACTGAATTACAGTGGCTGCGAAGACTATGCGGTTGCAACCGCCTCTCTGACTGAGTCCGAAATGCACATCATTCGTCCTGAGTTCTCTCTGCCTGGCATGAGGAGTGTGATGTTCGATAAACCTGCCGCCAACGGCATGGTTCGGATGCGTGTCACAATTCCAGAACTTGATGAACTTCGAGAATTGAGAACTCAACGTGGTGGTCGGGTTCCCACGGATTATCTTAACCGCATAAACTCAACTTCAAGAGAGGATAAGATTGCCGCAAGCAATAGATACGAGGCGGTTTTGGAGGGGAGGCGGGAGGCAGGCCGTGCCAAGTTGGCTGAATGGAGAGAAATGGGAATTTACTGTTAAAGGAATACCCCCTTGTTGACTTTTTACCCGTCGTTATTAAGGTTCTTTTGTGTGTGAGAATGGAATCTCAGTTGATTTTGCGCTGGACATAGACAATTGACAACATTTCAGTTAAAGGACTTGGTGAGATTCTAAATTCCCCCTGTTTATCCTCATAAAGTCTTAAAATCAGAGGGATTATATAATCTTTCGATTCACCTCTAGAAGGGGCCTTCTTAGTTGATAAGTAGGACATTTATTATTACTATATGGAGTCCGGCGGAGAGAGATATCTTCGCCGTTTAAACTATAATTCGCCTTATTCTCCCTTTTTATGACAAGTCTATCTAAATAATAGAGATTAATTGCTCCCTTAAATTCTATATCTCATTACCTCTAGAAAGTTCATTCTTATTAGACATATAGAATGCTTAGTATTACTAGGTAGAGCTGAGAGGAGAGCGATATCTTAGCTATTTAAACAATCGGGTTTCCTATATTCTCCTCTGTTTACGTAAAGGTATTTACCCTGTAAAACAGTATAATTTAAACTTACTAAACTTTGTTTTTTGTTTAGCCTATTTAATACTTAAATATTCAAACTTTAGCCCTTTATTTAGAAATAATAACTGTTTTGAAGAAATTAAGACAACTCTAAGATTTTAATATGCTATTTCTGGGTTAATTTATTTTATCTATAGCTAAACTATTTAGAATAAAAACTGGTCATCGAGCTGGCTGTTGAAATATTGATTATAACATGTAATTTCATAGTAACTATCTACCTATTCCTGGTCCCCGAACCCAACCTTTAGTAGGTGAAATGTGTTGAACCGAGAGGCATCTGTGGTCTTCATCAATTGGCGCTATGTTCTTCGAAAATCTGAATGGATATGTTATTATTATAGCAAGGTACGTAGCATACGGACTCGATAATAATCGAGCTAGCCATGGCGGTACTATTTATCTTAGAGATCTCTACTGTAAATCTTATGGAGTCGCAGAGGTGAAGTTAAAATGCCAGTGGTGGAAGGAACAAGATCATGAACTATCCTAGCCGAGTAATACCGGAATAGATAGACACGAGGGAATAGCTTCAAACCTACTCCCCGATGATCTTTCAGTACATGTGTTGGGAATGGAAAAGAGAGCATGAAAATAACCCTGATACAACTAGATATACGTAGCTTGTGACCGGAACCATTTTAGCCAAAAAGAGGAATACTGAAATGCTCGAGGGGGTAAGTACAGAGCCAGGTCATAAGACATATTCCGAAATTGAGGTCCTGGGAAAACCAACTTTCACAAATACGTATAACACCACTTATAAGGAAGTTCTACAGAAACCTTGTATCTTCTTTTTTGGAAGTTTAACCCTCTCTATCTTTACATCCCCTCCCCCCAATTATTATACAAAGCGTCCAAGCATATATGCCAGACCTTCATATGCGTATCTTCTTACTCCGATTCTACCCACGTCTAGTTCCCCTATTAGGTCCACAGTATGTAGTCCTGCAGAAGCCAGAACTAGGTGCCACTGCATTTACCACCAAAGCAAGCACGCACTATACATCTCCCACCCTCCCTTCGTCAATTAGAGTGGCCCCCTATACCTATCTCTCCCCAACCTCCTGACCCCCCCAAGCCGATCCCCAACACGTCGAACCTCCCACTTGAGGTCATACCCCATGATAAGCTTCCACCTCTTATTCTGCTCGTTCTCATCTCTCTCCACACAATCGCACGTATTCCACTTGCCATCCAGTATCCACGATGCGGCTAGCTTCCTATGGATGCTATGGAGCAACTCGACGCTTTTGTCGCCGTCGAAGGCGAGTTGCAAGAGGTCGACGAGGGTGAGAGAGTCGAGGGTGTGCAGGCGGGCGTGAGAGGGTGCGATGTTGAGGTAGCGCGGGGAGAAGGGGATAACGGTGAAGGTGGTGGCGTTGTTGGAGTCCAGGAGGGAAGTGGCAATAGAGAGGTCGTTGGGGACGATGTGAGGGCAGGGGGTGGAGTTGCAGTTGCCCATTTTGAAAGGTCTCGAGTGTCTTGAAGGGGTGTTTAGTGGGTATTTCGAGTCTTCGAGGTCTTAGATGTTGTATTGTCTGGGATGCTGACGATCATTAGTTGTCTTTGGTTGTGGAACTAACAAATGCAGGCGGTAGACTTCCTTGGCATCCTAATCAAGATTTAGGATTAGCGATTAGACCTTTAAAAGATTGATGCAAAGACGAAGTTGAGGTACTTACAGATGCTCAGAAAGAAGAAATCGTGTTCAGGGTTAAGCCAGATACTCCGGATGCGGAAACCTCTCTCAAAACACCAACCGAGACTCAGAGCTAAAAAAGTGGTTCTTGAAAAGGCGGTGGGGACTGGTTTCCAAATTCTCACAACAGCAGACAAGTCTGGCAGACATGCGTGAGTGTCAGGATGTATGGCGGTTTGTAGAAACTAATGAATCCTTCGAAATTACAAACGAAACGCAGGGCAAGCGAGATCCACGGCGAGGAAAACCAATTTAACGAGGTGTGGGTGCTCGCAGATGACAATATGAAACAGAAAGGAAGTGAACCTCACTCTAAAGTTGTCGCAGATAAACTTAAATAGCGCCCCGTTGGACTTGCTGAGCGGAAGGTGAATTGACTGCTGTGACCTCTAAGAGAACTCCACGGGGTTGAAATCGGCTTGGTGTGCTCCTCATCACAAAAAGCAGAATACCCTATTTCCTTGAGTATTGTCAATGGCGAGAGCGGTCTGGTGCCCGCCCCTTGAAGATAGGAATGCGAAAGCTGAGCTGAGATCTGAGGTTTGCGGTTCACCAGACGTTGGCAAGGCTTTGATGAACTAGAAGGCTGAAAAAGTTGTCAGACATGGAAAAATAATTGTTATCTCCCTTGAAAACACCGACGACTCACAATTGATGCTGTTGCAGACGAGTGCCCCTCCACGAGCTAAGGGAAATGTGAGAACAGTGTTGCTAGCTCTGGAGAACGTCTATAGTGCTTTGCCTTGCGCGTACCAAACTGTCGAGATGGTCTGACACGATGGAATGTTTTCTGTTGTGAATGTCTTTGTGTTTGCTTTGGTGGCAGATGGAAATGGACGGAAGTTCACGTAAAGGGGCTAAGCCGGGGGGTAAAATATCTTTTTTGGCAAGGCTGAAACACATAAGTAAATAGAGCAGCGACACCGAGAGTTGCTGTGCCAGGGCTAACCTTACTGGTGCATGTTCCACCAGTGAAATAAATGCGTCAAACAAGGTTTCGTCCACAAGAACAAGACAATAAACATATTTACAGACTTCCTGACCTCTTTCTAATTACATCTAGGGATCATAAGTTTTGGCCACAACCCCGTTTTACACCAAAATCCATCCTTAACACTTGTCTAATGTTATAGTATTTCTAGTCCGAAAATTTTGATTTCCGTTTTGTGAGGCTATTAGATTATTACATTTAATTATCACTCCTAGGATTTAGTATAACAGTTCCTATTATTGAGTTACGTAGGTCTAAACTTAGTGAGCTCTTGATTCTATCGTTTTCCCCGCTAGTTTCGCCTAATTTCGCCTAATTTTAAGGTGGTAAAGAATGCTTGCTACTTACCGCCATACAAGCTTCCACCCTTTTAGGCATACTTGAATATAACGTATCAAACCTAACCTTTAGGATCTACTTCTAATGTGGTGGGGAAAAATCACTTGCCTTCTGTAACTAGTTAGAGCATATTTTTGAGGTCAGGGGTATTTCAAGGCGAGAACCCGCCTCAGTTAGAGTGACGGACAATTCAACCCATTCTTTTCCTGTCAAAATACTGTAACATTACTTTCGCTGTGCTATCGTCATGTTGTCGCCGCTTTACGCCCTTTTCTTTCTTGGTTGTTGTGCCCCTCCTTCCTGCTCTCCTACAGTACGTACAGCGTGGCGCTATCGGGATACGCTCTACTCGAATCCTCACCCCTTCACACTAATAGTTCCAGAGAGTGTCCTACAGGTTAACTTTGTCCTGTTCACTCTCTCCTTTGCCCGCCGAGGCCTTGATACCGAGTAACTAGTATATTCTTAAGAACCAACTAAATGTGCTCGATCGGGTTTAAGTTAGGGTTGGAAGGTGGCTACTTCGTAGTCGTAATCTCATTCTTAATGAACTAATCTCGAACCTTATTCGTAGTAACAATAGGGGCGTTATTCTACAAAATCTTATATACGCCGTTATTATTATCGGGTCATTTATTGTACTATAGGAGGAGCTAGCTATTTAAGACCTCGAAATAGGTGTTAGCCCTATACTTCTTTGACTTAAAATCACGGTCGATTATATAAAGGTCTGATCTCCCTAGATCCTAGAAGTAACCTCAGAATATAATTAATAAGTTCTTATGTGCGTCGTATGTTGAAATTATCTCTTTATCCCATTTCTGGCGCCGTTTGAAAGACCCATTTCTGATGCCTACCCCACCCCTCTCGACAGAACACTCGTCACTCCACATATATAACCCCCACTCCTCAGGAGTCTAGCCTCTTCGCGTATAGTACTGGGCAGCTCTTTTAGCTGCACAATCGTCTATTAAATATGTTGGAATGAGGGTCTTCAAATGGCACTTGATAATGTAGAGTCTCGATAGTTGAGGTAAAAAAGGTCTGATTTCCATTGTCAGTTTTCCCTGAGGTATGCCTCATATATATCTAGCTCCTCAGTCCATATTCTTTTCATGCCTTATCAAGAATAACTCTGCTGCCTAGTAGGCAGCAGCTTTTGTCCCATATCACCGTACCTATCAACAAAATATGGCGGGCGCTTAGCTCTCTAACCAAGTATCCTATGAGCATTTAGAATCAGCTTAATAGTTGTGATCTAGCAGAGAAGGCCACACCGAGTTTCGACCTCTACATATTTGTCTAGGATTTAGGCGTACATGGCGTAACAGGAGTCGTTTGTTTACTTCGGTATATGATTTCTTTCGAGGCTAGCGAGTCTGGCTTATAGATTTGTGGTGTTCGTTGTACGTCAAGTTTTAGGGTATGACGGATAGTACTATCGAGTAGACTAAATCCAAAGGCAATGGCAGCAGTCGTAAAACCACAATTATTATAGCGCCCCACAATTCGAGTCCGAGTATATGGACTCAGATGCTTCCCGTTAAGACGATTCCCAGAAATAGAGGTCATATGCTACGTTCAGGTGCCATTTTGATCAAAAATAGTTTTAGGTGTGTAGAAGACGCGTCGCGAACGCGCTTTAAACAAAATCGCAAGTTGAAGTGGCCCGTGACGCCCGTGACCTGTATATATTCTAATACCACTAAATGTTTTCAATAAAGTTGGCGCAGTTGGGGGATGCCTCGACCTCCGGAGCCCGGCAACTGGTGCCCCCTGGTGCGATCATGTTTATCATTCAGAGTATGGGTCGTAGTACAGAAACCAGATGGCACGGGGAGGGATATGAGGGTACACACACCAAGCCACTTTATTTTGCCTTTTTCCCCCTCCCCCCCCCGGGTATTTGGATATAGATCTGGTATTCAGGATCGGGATCGGAAGTCCTTTACTTAGCACGTCTCAGAAATTTTCGTCCGCTGGACGCAAATTAATACTACTACTACATCCCTTCACGCAAAGTAATTTCAAGGCAGGAAACCAACGATTATAAACATCTCATTGTCAATTAGTCCTTGATTCACCAATATCTCATGTGGCTCTGGCATTTGCACCTCTGGGAGAGTCCATAGTACCAGTTTGGTTCTCATAATAGTAAGTACTGTATGAAACAAGTATTTCGCCACATACTTCCCTAGATGGTAGATAGAAGTTGTTTAAATATAGTCAAGCTCGATGTAAGAGTTCACTAGAGTCCGTTGACCACTCCTCTCCCAAACCATTCATACTTCTTATCCACAATGCTGATCTGCTCTCATACCGTACAGCTTATAAGGGCTACGACCGGGAACTAATGTTAGACCACAATATCTCATTTCAAGGAGCAGGGAAGAAGAAACTCTGTAGACGAATAAGATACAAGTGTCCTTCTGGGCGAACCATTTAAGATTGCTTGATACACAAACACCTATTTCAATCCCCACCCTACTCTTTGCGCAGGAGTGATTTCACAGATGGCCAAGTCATAGAACCAAGGTTGAACCACAACCTTCCCCTCAAGAAGAAAGCCAGAAACATCTAACAAAAACGCGATATAACCAACCACTCTCTTTGCCCTAGCCACCTACCCAATTGAAGTCTTCTATCTGCGAACACAATTTGCACTCATACCCTTCCCCCTGATCACAACTGATTTAGCTTACAGTTACATCATATCCTCTCCAGCAGTAATTAGTATATTCTTTTGCCACCGGTACAAAAGGGTGGAAAGAGGTCGTGCCCCAGCCACCGAGCATGATCAACCGCTAAAAATAGTAGGAAAGGCTTATTAAGTGGGCTTTTTCGTCTTTTCTACTGGTGACAAAAAACATGCGGATTTCAGCTGGAGGGGATGATCAAAGGCATACTGTAACATCTTACTCAAAGACGAGGGCAGGAAGAATCTCTGAACAAGAACATCACTCAAATCACCTCCTGGCTCCCCAATTCATATACCCTCGATACCTTTCCCTCATAGAGAAGCGCTATTGCACATCAATCCCCCTTAAATATCGCCAGACTTCTTTTCCAAAAGTATTTCGCAACCCCCAGTCCCCATCAAACAGAGATCGTTCATCGACTCGCTTAACCTCCACTTCCGCCCCAAACTTCACAATGTTATCCGACCACCCCCGAACACTTATTGGCTCGCTTAATACTCAAATTCACGCAAATATTTGCGCTAGCCACACGTCCATGGCTTTGCCTAGCGGAGTTTGCTGCCTTCTACATCACAATAGGTCTTCTCCCACCAGGCTTCAAGACTTCTCCTTTCCAACCCCGCTAAACAACACCACGACATCCATCTCAGAACCCAGACTGCGCTTCTTTGGCAATCGTCAAATCGACACCATGACAAGTCCTCCCCCCTCTCAAGAATACATGAGCCAAAGTGAGACAACCTCACCCATCCTCCTCCTGACCCCCACCAACTTCCCCACCTGGATTACCGTCACTCGCAAGCTCCTCCTCACCAACGGCCTCTGGCACGCCGCCACCATGCCCATTTCCCCGTTCCCCGCCGAACCCAGCAAGCAAGCAACATTCGCACAGAAGGATTGCTACCTACGGGACGTAGTAGTTCACTCTGATGATAAATCGGCGCGGCGACTCGTTGCTGAGATGATGCTATCTCGGATCTCGGGGGAGGCTATGGGGAGATTGGGGTCGGGGTTGGGGATGGAGGAGATGGAGGAAGATGGCTATATTTTATTAGGGAGGATCAAGGAGGTCTTTGGGGGGGGGGAGGTTGGAGATCGAGGGGGGGGACAGCGAAACGAGGGATCTATTACAAATTGGCTCGCAAAAGGAATCAACTTCCAACCATCAGCCAATCTCACATCTTCTCCGTCCATTCCCAAAAGCCACATCACCTCCTTCAAGAACGCCCTCACCAAAGGCATCGAGTTCAAGCCATCTACCGCCCACATCTCTCTCGCTACAACACCCCACCACCAGACGAGCGAGGATGCTACCCAGTGCACCTTGACTCAACCTCAACCTCAGCCAGTTGATCCTCCCGTGCAACATGAGATTATTTTCTCTCTTCCCGGGGATTTGGCCAGACAACCCTCGCTGTTGTCCACTGCGGCGGCAACATGGAACAGCAACACCACCGCCCCCTCGCCAACTCCAACTACCTGCCACAACGACCAAGAACGGGTAGGCGTAGAAGAAGCTCAGAAGCCACCCACCACGGCCGCGACGTGTGATGGAGCGACCACGACAACCACGGCGTTTCCTGTCAATGAGAGCGCGTGGAACGAGGCAGAAGAATCTCGTCCCTCCCCAACCGGCTCCTCGTGCGTTCAAAACCACTCCGGCACAGGACCATGGTACGTCAACGACGATATTAGTACGAATGTCGGATGTGCGAGCCAAGTCCCGGTGCTGTGCGGCGAAGAACAATGGCGCAAAACAGCCTCCGATCCCCATGCGTTCTACCACCAATTCCTCTTCGTAGAGTTCTGTCGATGGGATTTGGCGAATCCCGGAGAGGGTACGGACGGATGCGGCTGGGGAGCTGGCGGTAAGGGACCTGGAAGACGCGAGAAGAGGAGGGGTGGAAAGGGAAAGGGAAAGGGTAGAAAGGGAAAGGAAAGATGAGGATGGAAGGGTGGTTACGAGGAGAGATGTGCTTGGCGGTCGTAAGAGCGGCGAGTAAGTCGACGTGTGGAAGGAGAGCGAGAGAAGCGTCCAGCGGTCGTGGGCATGTCGAGGAGGTTGATATGTAGATGAATTATGCGGAGGCGCTTTGGTATCTAGGGATAATACCCCTTTCTTGGGTTTAGAAAATCCCAGCGGATTCCTCGCTTGTAAAATCACCAAAATGGAATCTTGCAAAGTCATAACCCACCTCTATTTAGATTGTCCTCCCATTGGCAGCACGGCTTCCGAACCACCATTTCCAAGGAGAATTTCCACATGTGCTCTGACCGCTCCCCCGTCGCAAAGTCTTGTTTCCAATCCTGTGATGCTGTGGGTCCGTAGGTCCGTAGACGAGGAGTCGCGAATCTATCTACTCGGCTGTCCGCTCGTTTCCAAGAGTCGGATGTGGAGAGAAAGACCTCGATCCGTCTATCAAGATCAAGAGTCACGAGGGGGATGCTCCTGACTCGATGGTCCAATTGCCGATGTTTTCACTTGAGTTGGTATTGAGGGTCGTTTCATCTTGCTGACGCCAAACACCACCAGCAAACCGCAACTCCGCCTTCCATCCTTCCATCCCTAAGAGGCGTCGCACGACCCAAGATTTACAACATCGCCACTGGATAACCTAGGCTCCCACTGAAACTTGGTGGCGGTAAGAACCTTAAAACAACCTCACAACATCTGCAACCTCAGCGATAGGAAGAGAGAAGAGAAGGAGGATGTGTTTGATGATTATCATAGGTAGTATTACTCTCTTCCAGCTAAGAGACACACGGTAGGTATCCCAATCCACATAATCTACCCATCGTACTAGCACATACTGTACGTGCAAACAATCCAATGGTATCTCAAAAGGTATCCCCAAGCCACGCCCTCCCTCCCAGCACCATCTCAACTCAAGAGGACGTCCCAACAAAGCAGCAAACCCTAATCCTTGATCTCGCCCACCACCGCGTGCCTCCCTTCGTGGTCTTCTAGATCCTTCGCAGACACCAGATGCCCGACTGGGAGCATATTCAGGTGGTCTTCCTCCTTGTCCAATGAGCGGAAGGTCAGCCAGAACCCACACCCCCCAACGAACGCAATTACCGCCATGCTCCCATAATTCCACACCAGCAGCGGATCCAGACTCACGCTCACAAACGCCTCTCCAATCGCGGCGGAGATGGCATTCGTAAACAGCGCGATCGACATGACGAGGGAGCGCATGTTGACGGGAGCTTTCGAGAAGGCGTACTCGAGGGAGGTGATGGAGGCGAGGATCTCGGAGACGGCGATGAGGATGTAGGCACCGGTCTGCGCCCAGACGTTGATGGTGACGGGGTCGCACTTCTTGCCCGCCGCGTAGTGGCCGCATTCCGAGTCTTTGTAGATGTAGGCTTGGATCACGCAGGCCCAGATCATGGCGGCGGAGCCGGTGAAGAATCCGGCAGTGATTTCTGCGTTCGTGTAAGAATGTGTCTGCTCGTAGGGGGATGGAAGAGGGAAAAAAGGGGAGACGTTGAGGAGAAATCAGGGGACGTACTCTTGATGGGCGTGAATCTGATGCCCGCCTTGCGGAGCGCGGGATAGATGAGCAGGTCGCAGACCGGGATCAAGATGATCAACGCGAACGGATCCAAGTTGGACAGCACATCATTGGGCAGACCGTTCAACTTCATCACGGCAGCTTGCGACGTGAGGTTGTTGTTCAGCTGGTTATACGTCAACCAGTAGATCGGGTACCAGCAGAAGACCGAGCAGGCGGCGAATCCACGCTTGACCTCATCAACCCACTGGTCGTCGAACGTCATCCATGCCGGGCGCGCAACAACGAGCTGCGAGGGCTTGACGTTCTCCCAGAAAGTGCCGTCATGGAGACGCTTGTACGTGGAGACGGGGTTAAGAGACCAGCGTCCCTTGTTGGCCATGAGGAAGAGGCGCATGGCCTTGCTGAGGACGGAGCCGTTTGCCGGCTGGAGCTTGTAGCGACTCTTTCCGTAGAAGAGGACGGCGGGGCAGAGACAAAGCATGAGGGTCGGCAGTAGGAAGGCCAGCCAGAAACCGACGTACTTCTCGCAGTAGACCATGGCGATCTGACCAACCAGCGCGCCGACGTTGATGAACCAGTAGAAGTAGCTGTAGACGCGGGACTGTGTGGCCGCGGGGTCGACAATCACTCGTTCGCCGGAGGGCAGCTCGCGGACGACCATCTTTGTGAGGGGAAGCTGCTCGGCGATCAGAGGGGAGATGTTCGGCTTGAAGGCGCCGGTGCCGACGCCCATGATGATGAGCCCGATAATGAAGGTCGCCATCGAGGAGGATGGCTTGGTGATGACGCTGGGGATGGCCGAGATGACGAGGATGATGTGGCCCACGATGGCAATAGCGACGGCGATGGAGATGGTCTTGAAGCGGCCAAGGTGAGCATCCGCGACATAGGCGCCGAAGAGAGGAATGAGATAGACCCAGAACTGATTGAAGGTTGTCAATCCGGTTGACGTCTGTTGCCCCTTGTCGAGGGCGCCCGATTGGCCATCCGTGAAGCCAGCACCAGTCCGAGATCCCTCGGGGAGCGGTTGTTGGATGAAGTTGGTGACTAGGGAGTCAGGTCCCTCAGTACATGGTCTGCTCCGGTGAAGGTACGGGGCAACTTACAGACGACGGTGGTGCCATAGTACGAGAAACGTTCGCAGAGCTCGATAAAGGCAATGGTGTAGATGTCCCATGGAATCTTGTCCGGGACCCTTCGCAGAGTATGAAACTCCTCCTCGGTGGGGAAGATGCCCTCGATATCATCGTCGAACTCATCGGAGCGATAGACGGGGTGTGCCATGTCGTTCCTCTCCTCAGCAACGCCCGTCTCCTTCTCACTCAGGACGACCGACGGCGGGATGACGGCAACGGCCTCTGGGTTCGTCGCCATGATCACCTTGGAGAATGGTGTAGTATGTGTCCGTGGTCAGAAGGTCACGCTTCGTACGGCTGGTGAAACTTCAGGCGAGAGGAGACGGCGAGGGGTGAAGCTTTATAGGCGGTCCTGCTCTGCATGGCGGCTGCAATGAATATTGGTCGCACGTAAGAACCCCCAGCTAATGTAGGATGTACTCGGTCCAGGTCCTCGGTCCATGTACTCCGTACGGAAGCGTGAATACAACGTAGATATCGGCAACATCTGATCCATGTTCATGTCCATGGTCATGTCCATGGTCCCTCGCCCTAGCTCGATGCAGCAACTGATCGCAACCACTTGCCACCGGCCAAGCACTTCTAGCGACATGCAGAATGAGAGGGATGCTACCTCCGTAATGTAGTATCCCCAGACCCTTTCACTCGGGCCATCCGAGATCAACAGTCAGGGGCAGCAGTCACGGGACATTCAAGCGACATTCAAGCGACAAGCCAAGCAACAGCCAAGCAACAGACATGCCATACTCAATGGACACTGCCCTCCCTGCCCCTCCTAGTGTTTGCAAGGACCATCCAAGTACGAGCAACCATCCAAGTAGCAAGAGCAGTACCACAGTACTACGGTAGCTAACACAAGTGGTCGAGGAGGAATACAATCCACCTTACCCTTGGTCAACATTGCACGCTAGAAGGCCCGAAGAAGGGAGGGGGGCTGACTTGTCGTGATTGGCGTATCTTGGCCCCGTGTTGGCAGAGCTTGAATTGACCACCACCAAGACCCCCCATGAGAGATGTTTGGAGCCGGATGGCAACCCCAGACGGAGTCGTCCATCTTGCAGCACTGATTGGTCAAAGGTCACGGCTGGTGATATATACCCTCGCGACGACCGTGTACGTTGTAAGTTACACAGTGTGTCTAACTTCCTTGGAGTGAGGGGTCCGCCGACGCTATTTCGGTCGTGCACTTTTGGAATTGGTGGCTTCTCCTCGCTCTGAAGTCGGAATATACTGTGCGGTCCAGCACGGATTACGTACTGTGCGTAACCGGCATCAATCTGAGCCCAGACACGATTTGGTGATGCATTTGCACATGGAGGAAGGTGGTGTGATCACCGGCACACGAGAAAACGTCGTTCCACCGTGCACCACCCCCCTTGAAGCTCCCAGCTTTAGCGAGAAAGTTGGAAACAAGACAATTTGGAAAAGATGAGGTGATAAAGGGGGGGTAATGCTACTCGCCAGAGATAAGGATCTTACTTTGCAAGTGCATTCCCGCCCATATTTGGATGGGGGAACAAACAACTCGACACAGAACAGGAGACGCGAACCGTCCCAACACCGGCTAAAAGCATCTCTCATATGTGAGGACGGACACTAGCACTCGTGGCTTATGGGGTGCTGTACGGCGGCAACACACCACTCCCAAATGCTTGTTCGTGTGAGGACCAGGCACTTGAAATGGCCTCTTGTAACAGTCTGTTGTACGGAGGTACTCGTCCATGCGTACTCTTCCATCCCGATACCCCCCTTGTCGTACAAATCTCCTCGATCTCTGCATTCTCAAGTCACTTGAATAAGTAGTTCCTGACGCCAACTGCCCTCAAAGCCATTCATCAGCCTTCTCTCTCCAGGGCCCTCCTCCTGACTACCCCACACAAGGTCAACGAGCACCGTCACAGCACTCAAGCCTCCAAATGCCCAAGTAGGAAGGTCAGAACTACATGCGCATTGCGCACGAGACCAACACTCTTTACTCCTTAAATTGATGCGGAGGCGAAGCTGCTTAAACAATCGTGATCTGTACGTGAACCGTGTGAAGATGTTTGTTTAACCGGCTGAATGACAGGATCGTGGTGTATCTTTCCAGGAGCAGAGACGCGCCACACGCAGAGGAAAAGGGCACCACCCATGGACCAATAGTTGGAACAACGTCAAGAAGGACGAAGTCCTGGCGGCCCGCTCCATAGAAAGCTCAAATCCATCGGCTTCTCATGATGGAAGTGGTGGTGGCGAGCAGTGTCTCGCGATTTGGTCGTCGGTCTCTTCCTCTTCTGGGAGGTCCATCCTCAACCTCGAATATCCGCAATAACCTGACTTTGAATTTCGCGAGTCCCGAGAAGGATCCTCGAGGGCAGCCCGCGTCCTCGGCGACCGCCTCAGCGTCACGATCGCAATAACGGTGATCAACGAGCTTGTCATTGCTTGATCATTCATGGTGCATCATGCGTCCATCCTTCGTGCGATTTGGTGGCATGAAATCTCGATGAGTGTCCAACGAAGAAAGATGTGAAGAGGGGAGAGATGAAGAAAGGGGCACGTTCGGATATAACGTTCGGATATAACGTTCGGACATAACGTTCGGACATAACGTTCGGACATAACGTTGAAGTCGTACACGTGACCCCTAAAACATGAAGAAGCTTGCGGGGACTAGGCTTAATGAGGACCAAACTCAACATCAACACCAAGACCAGCCATCTCCAAAATAGCTGCTCGGGGTGTTAGAGAGTACAATGGCGGCTGAGACACTGCTTAAAAGCGTAAGATCGCAAATTATGATCGCCTCAAGGTCGCCCGCAACAGATTTTTCGTTTAGTACCTGAATGCGAGCCTCGATTCAAGGCTTGATAAAGCTCGACAGGTTTAGGACAACAAGGCCCCACTACAGTAGAAGGTCAGATGAAATCCAGACTCCCGAGTCTCCGGAACAGAGAAGCCTCCGCCCAGCCCTGGTCTTCGTGAAGAGCAGGGCTTGATCGAATGTCCCGTTCTTCAATCTTTCTCCCCCTCATATCATAGAACGCCCACTGCCGATCACAAAGTTTGAAAGCATTGCTTCAAGCTTGCGTAGATCTAGTTCTTCTAATCTCTTCCGATCCTTGTGCCCTCCGTTCAGGACGCCTCCTTCACCTCCCCAGTCCTCGACCTCTTGCAATTGCCGTTCCACTCAAGTTCCTCAGAATGCAGATGGGCACCAACCTCCGTCAATATCGCCACAGCCTCCGAATTCCCTACTTGCGTCGCGAGGAAAAGCGGTGTATTCTTCGCCCTGTTCCTCACATGGACACTGGCGCCATGAAGCAGCAATTCGCGTAGCACTCTGGTATCTGGTCCCACGGCAGCGAGATGCAGCACCGTATTCTCAGCATAGTCTTTCGCTTCCAGGAGTCCGAATTGATCCCCATGGACCATCGCTTTCACGGCGTCGACATCCCCCCGCGCGATGGCGTAGCCGAGAGCTGTGAAAGCTACTTGGGCGTCTAGAAGTGTAGGGAGTTCGGACGAGGGATGCGAGAACTGCATGTGTGAACTCTCAGTCATCTCGCCGCGGATCGAGGCCTGCATCTGGTGTGTGATATCATCGTAACTGATGTCCGGGAGTGCCAGCAGGAAACTCAGTTTCGTCAACGCGGCTTCAGTCGTGAGATCATGGCCGAATACCACACCTGCATTTCCCAGGATTGTCGCTGGTGCGTAAAGGGGCGTCACGGATCCGGATTGGCATTGCGAGACGTTTACAATAACGATGCCGCGAGATACAGCGGCTTTGAATATTGCTGTGAGACTGCCGTCTTCGCCGCTAGGGGCGTTGCCAGCGCCGAAGGTTTCGAGGATCAACCCGCGTAGCCCAGGGACGCGGAGGACGGAGTCGATCATTTCTGGTTTGATGCCGGGGAAGATGCGGAGGCAGGCAACGTGGGTGGTGTCGAGGTTGCGGAGGACGTCGAAGCGGGCGATGGAGCGCGGCCGGCGGACAAGAGCCCAGTTTACTTCTGCGCCCATGGCGGAGATCTTGGCTAGGGGTTCGCAATTTGGAGAGGCAAAGGCATCGAAGGAGGAGGCGGAGACTTTGGTGGTTCTGTTGCCACGGAAGAGGCGGTGGTGGAAGAAAAGGCAGACTTCGGGGATCATGAAGGTGCCGGCTATGATGAGGGAGCCGAGGAGGTTGTCGACGGCGTCGGATTGGAGAGCGAATATTGAAGCTTGAGATCCTGTCAAGATGACGGGCTTTCCTAGGTGGGAGAGCATGAATGAGAGGGCGGAACTGGTGTAGGCTAGGCTGTCGGTGCCGTGGAGGATGACGAAGCCGTCGAATAGTGAGTAGTTATTTTGGATGGTCGTTGCGATTTGGGTCCAGCCTTCTGATGAGATGGAAGAAGAATCGAGGAGAACGGGAAATTCATAGAGAGTGTAGCGAACATGGCGTGAGTAGGTGCTTGGTGGTGTTCTAAGACTGGATAGGTATTTCTTCGTTGTGCTGTCTGTCATGACAGGTAGGGGTTCTGAGCGACATTAGCAGCTGATAGGAAAAGTGGCAGCTTAGACAATAATCTAGACGGATCTTAAGTATCTTGTTGTTGAAATGGGACGAGACATTTGTATTATCAAGTTTCTTCTTCTTGAAAGGATCGTGACACAAGAACTCGTTTGGCTGTGGTTGAAAGAGATGAACAAGTCCAATGCAACAAGCGGAAATCCACCAATTTCTTGATCCAGATGCTCGCTGGTCGCATCTTCTCCTCACAGACGTTCTAGCCTTACAAACAGGAACGTAATACTGAAACGACAAAAGAAGTGCCCATGCAAAAGGGGCCTCTCCGCTCACCTGGCATTGATCCATCATTGAACGAAGGCCTTGGTGCCATCCCTTGGCTCAGAAATCCTGTGGCGGGAATGAGACCTTCCGGAGACGATTTCATACATATGGTACCGCCGGTCATGATGATCAGGACATGGCCCTCGGGGTATTGAGTCGCCATCTTGAAACTTGAAAGTGAGAAGTGAAGCTCGGGTTCAATGAAAATTGCATCTCGCCATGTGGGGGGAAACGGCCTCGGAGCTTGGAGCGGGAGCCAATCTTGCTTCGGCGCGGCTAGCTTCCCTATGCATCTTCCAGAAAGCTTCCATTGGAACATCCAAAATATGAACAAACATCGCAATGCCTACATTCATCAGAAATCCTTGAAGTCATTCGCAATTCTTCACGAGTTGTAAGTAATAGCTGCCCCTGGGCACGACCCACCCTCCACTTGGCACGATATTGCCTCAGGCACCAACTATATCACGTGATATCGCGTGTGCGTCTGTCCTTAGCCAAGGTACCTAGTACCTCCATATAAATAGATAAACTAATAAAATCGTAGTGTTGAAGGAATAAAAAACGTTCCTACCTAAGGCATCACTACGCCAGGTTGCATGGTGAGTGGGGCGAGCCAAGTGGCAGCTGTTCGTTGGAACCCATTCATTCCCACCGCTCACAAAAGCCTTGGCTTTCGCCTAACCCTACCTAGGTAGATTGTGGCGCTTTGAGTGACCTTGATAAGGGTGGTATAAATACGTATTTAGGGATTATAATACGTAGGTACTGTATTTTGTATTGTACAATTCCGAGGACCCGTAGGTACACTCTACATACTGATATCACATGACTCAATGCGACCTTTACCCAATAGAATGCACAAGTTAAATAGAAAGATTAAATTAACAATTTTGAGGGTCTATATTCGAAGGGTGTTTCTCTTCTATTATAAACTATACACTAAGTGACCTTCTTTAAATTGTTATTGGAGTAGTATTCTCGGAAAGATTCCTAAATTTAGTAAGGAAACTGTACAATATATCATGTGACATATGTACGCTTGAGTACCGAATGTAAATCCGTACGGACGGTGCATTTTACCATCTCGTAAACCTTGACGTCGCACCTACGATAATCCGGTACCAAATTCCTCGTCGTTAAGTTGACAATTTTAACAATTTTTGTGATCCCTCACTTGATGCCACAACAATCCGCTTTCACAACAGCAGCAATGACAGCTGCACTAGAGGACACGCCGGTTTCCTACGAGGACTTGGCCGATATCGAGCGCGATTTTTATGATATCGAGACTAAGATCAGTAAGTTGCTTCGCAGATCAACGCGCGCTCAAATCCGGCAAACGCGCTTTTAATGGTTCATATCTTGGAGGGACACAATACAAATTGATCTTCGCGTAGGAATGATTGATTATCGCGTGCGCGCAGGATTGATTGCTAATTCAATTGTACTTTCATAGTCCGACAACAAAACACTTTAACAAAGCCCCTCTATGCCCGACGAAGCAAGACCGTCGCGCAAATCCCCAATTTCTGGCCCCTCGTCTTAGAACAAGCTCCACCAGATATCGACCAATACATCCAGCCCTCCGACTCCACGCTTCTTCTCTCCTCCCTGCTATCTCTTGACGTCGAACATTGCGAACTGGACCCTGCAAACAAAACCGTGGTCGATCCTCGTTCAGTTACGATCCGCTTCGAATTCTCCCCCAATGACCACTTCTCGGATACCGTGTTAGAAAAGAAGTTATGGTATAGGAAGGGGAACGATGGCTGGTCTGGCCTGGTTAGTGAGCCTGTGCGAATACATTGGAAGAAGGATAAGGATTTGACGAGTGGACTTCTCGATATGGCCTGCGATGTATTTGAGTCTGAGCAGAAAAGTAATTGGGGTACGGCAAGAAGTCTTTCGGATATGACGCCTGAACAAAAGACTTTGCAAAAAACGATCGAGAGTACTGGAATGGGTGGTGTATCATTCTTTGCTTGGTTCGGCTTTGTCGGACGAAGAATCACAGCAGAAGAGAGTGCGGAAGTTATGGCCAAGGATGAAGAGCGGAGGATTGAGATAAAAGGCAACAACAAATCTCCACCCGAGAGTCAAAGTGCCGAAGCGAGTGAAGAGGATTATGACAGGGAAGATATGGACTTGAGTTTGGAGATCTTTCCTGATGGGGATGAACTCGCCATTGCGATCTCCGAGGATCTATGGCCGGATGCTATCAAGTATTTCAGTATGTTCAGACTTCCACTTCGGCAGCGAATTGTGACTCACTCGATTATAGCACAAGCTCAAGAACAAGATGCACTATCAGATGCCGACTTTGAATCCGATGACGACGATCTGGATGGTGGCGGGGATGAGAGCGACGATGGGCCTGAGCCACCTTCTAAGAAACTAAAGTGGTGAAGCGACAAGATTTCGGAAAAGCAATCCCTAATGACTAACGGACTCGGCGCGCGGCTGCGAATACGCAATAGAAGAATAGAATGTGTGGTGCCGATTTCCCAAACCACCGCCAAAATACCGCTGCCTGCAGTATGAGCTTTTGATCGTGGTATGTCCTAGATTTTTCGTGAACACAACACAGGTCATACCGAAGCTGAAATTAGACACTCTCTCAACTTGAGAGAGTAATGCTCAGAATTCGATACTATGTATATCTTAGCTTTTCAAGTTTTTTCTCCATCTCCCACACATCCAGGGATTTGAAGAAAAGTTCTTTCCAACTTTCAAAATACGCCTCAAAGAATTGATGAAGAACCCTCATACCGTTAAAGTCATTCGACGTTTATCACCCCAAAACTGTTGGTTTTTCCTTGGTACGTAGTACTCGTGTTGTAATTGACTCATTCTCGGTTACAGACGCCAAGCGCTTACCCACTCCCCACTCTATCCACCAATGATAAGTAAGTAGGGAGCTGGGCCATTTCTCTCTTTCGTCCTTCCTCTTTAGTACAAAGCATCTCAGACTCATTCACAGACTCTTCCACAGACTCATCTTCCACATTTTCCAGACTCATCTTCCACAGACTTCTCCACAGACTCCTCCAAAAACACATCCTCCACAGGCTCCTACACAGACTCATCCTCCAAGGACTCCTCCACAGTATCATCCACGGACTCCTCCAGACTCCAGACTCCCGACATCTCTAAACCTACATATAACCTCGCCATCTTTCAGTTCCATTTCTTTTCCTCGATTCCTCTCATTCTCAACACTCATACACAATGGCCGCCGACCCAACAACCACCCCAGAGAAATACCCTACCCAACACACATCAGAGAATTCCCCCTATATTCCCCTCACAACCCGCTCACCCACCCCCATTTTCCTCACCCCCTTCTTCCCCACCGATGCGCCCGTCTCCGCCGAAGCACTGGCCCTACCAAGCATCAACCTCGCGCTCATCTCGCCACCAAACCCATACACTCTTGCCGACGCAGAGTGGTGGATAAACCAATCTTTAACCGGCCAGGGCGATTTGAGTTTGTGTGTCTTGAGGATGGGGTGTCCAGGGCCTGAAGGGCGGTTGGTGGGGGGCTGTGGACTAGCTTGTGAAGACCCCAAGGGGTTCTGGCATATTCCTGGCCGTCGACCCCTAAATGAAAAAGAAGAATCCACCACGCCACCCAACCGCAACGTCGAAGTCGGATACTTCCTCCACCCCGACGTCCAAGGTCTCGGCATCATGCGCGAGGCGGTCCGCGCCGCGGTTCACTGGGGAAGAAGGGAATGCGGGGTTGGCGATGTGCGGTTAAGGGTTGAGGAGGGGAATCTGGGGAGTAGGAGGGTGGTTGAGGGGATGGGGGAGTTTGTGGATTGCGGGAAGGGGGGGGTTAAGGTTATGAGGTGGCCGGAGAGTAAGGGAGGTGGGGATAGGAGGGCGCATTGCTGGATTTGGAGGGCGTGAGAGGGGAGGGGACGGAGTGGCGGTGGTATGGGGTGAAGAGGTGAAGGGATTAAGGGAGGGTTGGAAAGGCGTGATTCAACATTTGAGCATTGAAAGGGGGTTGAATGGTTCTAGGTGAAAAGAGTTGTATTTTCTAAGGTAATCTGAGCCTCGGGACTCCGCTCTTAACTAAATTTGGCCTTACTCCATGATCTCTAATCACCCCTTTGCATCTACAAAGGAAAGTGTTAACAAACCTCAACACAACCACGTTGTAGAGGACTGCGTTTAACTCATGTCAGCTTCGTTTCTATTCTGTGAGCTTGGTCCTAGTTGTAAGGTTGAGCCGAAGATCAGCCTGTAAAGGAGGTCGTGAGAAAGGCAGAAGAAAGACACTTGTTACTTGTCCCATGCTTTCCTTGTTAATCTAACGCCTCATAGCCTGTCCATATGAATCGGAGGGCATTATTTGTTGGGATTCGATGCAGACTAGCAGTTCATCTAAGTGCTTAGAGTCTTGTGCTTACACTGTGGGCTTTGCCTCAATGTGATTTTACGCTAGACTGGCCTCGCGTCTCAATGATGAATAGCTCGTGGTACTTCTCTTAGAATCACTAACTGTGGGCTTTGCCTCAATATAATTTTACGCTAGACTGGCCTCGCGTCTCGATGATAAACAGCTCGTGGCATCGCTCTTAGAATCACTAAACATGTTATGGCATTATCTAGAGTTCTCTCGGTCGCGTGTGGATATGACCAGCTCCCTGGTGATGCAAATCAGAGTCTTGTGCTTACCCTGTGGGCTTTGCCTCAATGTGATTTTACGCTAAACTGGCCTCGCGTCTCGATGATGAACAGCTGGTGGTACTGCTCTTAGAATCACTAAACATGTTATGGCATTATCTAGAGTTCTCTCAGCCGCGTGTGGATATGACTAGCTCCCTAGTGATGCGAACCGACTTTTACTTCTTGGGGGTACAAATGGCACAAGGTAGCAAATACTTCCTTGGAGTC
The DNA here is from genome assembly GCA_019669835.1 of Amylocarpus encephaloides. NCBI lineage: Eukaryota > Fungi > Ascomycota > Leotiomycetes > Helotiales > Amylocarpus > Amylocarpus encephaloides. The sequence continues at coordinate 36,751 of MU251453.1, read as the reverse complement.
CTAAGTCTAGACATGGATTTAGTGTTGTTCTTGGGTATTCCTGGGGTTCATAACGTCCTACTCCTACTTATAACTATCACCGTCCGCATATAGTTAGCTCCAGTCCCTGGCAAATTAACTGTCTCCCTACGCATCACTAGTCCTATGATGATATGATGCAAAGGAGCTTTGTGTTAACCGCAACGCATAGTTACTGAATACTTGAACAAGGGCCTGTCGAAACAGGTGAAAATTTGCTAGCCTTGATAGGCAAAACATACCCTCGAGGGTACACGCTCACTAAAATTGAGTCAACTCTTGCGGATATTTAAAAGACACAAAACCCTTCGCAACTTCTCTTTCTTCTCTTCAAAACCGCGACACAAAACCAGCAAACCTTCGCTTTGAGTACTGTATGTATTGACTCGATCGCCGCGCGACATCAGAGGCAAGATACTAAGAAACTACAGTACTTCAAGCACGATGGCTACCAACCAGACCCCCGCGCAGTATGCGTGAGTTTTCCGCTTCCTCCCTACCATCGCATGGCAAAATACTGACGTTCTCCTCGATCTAGTGCCATGATCGCAGAACAAGAGCAAGTACTTCCAGGAGCTTCGCACTCAGCAGCAGCAGCTAATTACCACGCAGGCGCATATTCTATAACGCGGAGAAAAAGTACCTGGGCCGGGGGACCAAAGGTCTCGACGACACAATCAATCCCACCCTCTCCACTAGGTCTGCCCAGCTCCGCTATGAATAGTGAGTACATTCCATCCAAGGCCTCCCGTGTTTTGAATCTCAGCGCGCCTTCCTGCCGCCGGTGATGTTGATGTTGTCCGACTCGGGTCAAGAACAATACCCCTGAGGTCCCTTTCCCACTGCGATGCGAAGAGAGCGTTCCTCCTCATCATGTCATCGAGCCCCTTCTGGCTCTTCGCGTCCCTTGACACCTCCGCTAACAGGCCTTCTAGCCGCCAGGCGTATCCCACTCGAAGACAAAGTCTTCTGGGTGGTGCCAAGTACGGCTTGGTTGGAACTTGCCCACCATTGACTGCCAACCACCTGTCCGCCCTCCCACCAACCCATCGTCGCCAGTCACGCTTTGGAAATGCCCTCATTGGTCCTATTCTGGTCGCTGGGCCCTTGGTTGGTGCTGTTGCTGGCCCTGCCATTGCCGGTCTTGCCTCTGCCCCTGGTCCCGCCTCTACATCTGCGTCTGCCTCTACGTCTGCCTTTGCTGTTGGTGTGGCCAGTGTTCCTGGTCCTGGTATTTCCTCCGCCGGTGCTGTTTTTGGCCTTGCTATTGCAGGTCCATCTTATACCCCTGGTCCTGCCCCTATGTTTGGCTCTGTCTCTGTCTCTGTCTCTGTCTCTGTCGCTGTCTCTGGCTCTGGCTCTGGCTCTGGCTCTGGTGTTGGTGTGGACAGTGTTCCTGGTCCTGGTATTTCCTCCGCCGGTGCTGTTGCTAGTCCCGATATTGCCGGTCCATCTTCTGCCCCTGGTCCCGCCTCTGGCTCTGGCTCTGCCATTGCCTCTGCGTCTACCTCTACGTCTGCGTCTGCGCCTTCGTCTGCTAGTCAAGCCAATGTTCCTGGCTCTGGTATCTCCGCCGGTGCTTTCGCCCGTTCTATTTAAATAGCTGGGAACGATGCAAAGTCCGACTAGTCTGGGGAATCAAAATCCTGTATTTACACTCAACAGACAGTCTCATAGAATCCATGAGCCACACTAAAACATATTTGCCATGGTGATTGAATTACAAGTGCGGAGGACTTAGTTTTCACCCTCTATGCCAATGATCCCTGATTGTTTTTGTTCCCCTTGCCTCTCACCGAGGAGCCTTTTAATGTGGTTGGAATTCGATATCTTTATTCTTTTCAAGAAGCGTTCAGCCAGACTGCCACGAGTTGCCACATCATTCTAACACTCCCAAGCAATCCTTATACTGATTATCTCGAGTCCTCTTTCTGGCCGTTATAATAAGTATCTTGGCAAAATAATGAAATGTAGCAGTTATTCCTATGAGGTACGGACGGGTGGGATAGATAAGGCCAACTCTTTCTTTGATGACAGACTCTTAAATTTGAAGACTACGTGCCTTGTAGTAGAATGATAGATGCCCGACTGACCGTTGTAGACCAAGGATTTCTGATGTCGACTACAGAGGAAGCACATTTGTCTTGCCTCTGATATCTATACCAGGCCATATATAATCGTCGAACTTTATAGGATTCTATTGAATTTAATTATTCCTTGCTAAATGTTAGAATTTAGTATGATTTTAGTATAGTTGTTGTAGTATAAAATTATATCCGAAGCTATCGCCGAAACAAGCCTTTTATATATAAAGGTAACCGTTTTGCTTTTCAGTATATGACCAAGCTTATTTGTTACATTATATCCATATTCTTCCTTTACTCAGAGAATGCAATAAACCATTCATTCCACCCTTCATTACCGAGGTTCTCGCTCGGATCAGTTTCTCATGTATTCAAAGAAGAGTTGAGTCCCTCAACTTTTAGGAATCAATCAAATTCTACATGCCCAGAATGCAATAGTTATATTATATTATGAGGCGAACCGAGTATTAGATCTTTTCGTTGAAATCACTATCATGAATCTTGTGCCTGAAAGGGATTTGTCAGGCAACAAGGCACCAGCTCTTCTTATTTCTTACTCGAGTATCGGTTCCTTATCAGAAATAGATAAGCCGCTGACAACAATTAAGTTTCTCGAAATAACTCTTCAGGGGGAGACTGGAACCATTGGTGTGACGCATAGCAAGGAGAGATGGCATAGATAAATGCCCCCTTCCAGCTCCGGCCGACTCAACTTCTTTCTACCAGCAATCTGCCTCTTTTCGAACCAGCACCCCCCCAAAGAGACATCCCAAGTTTACCGTACAGGAATATCATTCAATATGGGAGACCGCAAAGCCTTCTTCTACGGTCAGTGCCCCTCCAGATCTCCAGCAAATATCCACTAACACGATCACAGGCACCCTCATGTCCCGCCGGATCCTCTTCCGCGTCATCTATCTCAACGAAAAAGCAGACCAAGATCCTGTCATGAGCCGCATGGCAGACCAACTGACATACGAGCCCGCCATCCTCCACAGCTACGGCCGCTTCAAAGTCCAAGGCTACGATTACCCCGGGATCAGGCGTGCGGAGGGATATTGCGTGCGAGGAACATATGTTACCGGGCTCACGGATGCGAACATGGCGCACCTCGACGCATTTGAAGGGAGTCAATACCACCTGGAGAAGGTCCGCGTGGGGATTCTTGAAAGCGCGAAGCCTCTCGGGGAGGAGAAGGGGGAGGGAGTAAGCCGAGCCTTGGAGGAGGGACAGGAGGTCGAGGCGGAGACGTATGTGTGGAATAAGTCGGATGTGGGCTTGGAGACCACGGAGTGGGATTTTGGCGAGTTCGTACGGGATAAACTGCAGAATTGGGTTGGTAGTAGTGATGAGTACCAGGAGAGCGATGATGCGCATGCGAGGAACGAGGGGCACGATCCGACTGGTGGGCGTGGTGCCAGAAGTGACAAGTGGAAGCAATAGTGCCCGTTGTTGAGAGTCCATTTGGAGGCCATCAGAGTGGTAGCTGCTTTGAGATGCCTTGACTGCATAATCATGGGGCATAGAGTGGGAATGGATCATGCAGCATTACTATGGGGTGCGAGGCCTGCATTGATTGGGAGGCGTTGGAGCATAGGTCATATGAATCAAGGAGCGTAGATCGAGAGCAGCTTATATCGAGAGCAGCTTATATCGAGAGCAGCTTATATCGAGAGCAGCTTATATCGAGAGCAGCTTATATCGAAAGCAGCTTATATCGAGAGCAGCTTATATCGAGAGCAGCTTATATCGAGAGCAGCTATCAGTTACGAATTGGTAATGGTCTTTCACATACAATTGGTGAAATTGACCAAAGCACGGAAGACATCAAACGCATCATCAGGAGGTTATCATCACTCACAATCTGGTCATGGAGGAAGCCATTTTAGTGTCACTTTCCCTTGCTAGAAGAAATCACGGCCGGAACTAGCGCCAGCAGCTCTATGCAATGAAACTCGAGGTCAATGAGCCATTGGGAATTCTATGAAGAGATGGGAGCCAGACCTTCACAGGCCAAAAATTCAAAGGGAGCCGTCCATAGCACGAAGTGAGGCCACCAGCCAGCAGGCTCTCCCCAGCTAGTAATGCCTTAGCTACGAACGTTCTTCAACCACCCGACGACACCTTCACGCCATTTCATCTCCCTTCTTTTGTCTGGCTACGGTTGGATCTGTTGTGTAGTCGCAGCGTCGGAATCTCTTCCATGCTATCCACCCCAACCAACCACCCCCAATCCTCTTGCTAGACAATGTGAAGCCCGTCGATCTGAGGTAGCACGAACCCGATATCACGTGCGCCGCCCTCGTCAGGGGGGCGAGTGCCCCTCGCTCGCTAACCCTCCACTCACCCGGCGTCCTCGGCAAAATAACGTGTGAGCCCCTAGCGGGTCTAACCATAGTAGCTCATATATATTGATAGTGAGAGGGGAACACAAGAGCACAGTGTCTGGTGGGGCACGGTGAGATGTGGCATTGCATTCGTTTGAGATGTGTAGATCCGAGGGCGGCAGTTCGCGAGGTGCTGCTGTGGATTGATTTAGAATTTCTTGGCCCCGTGGGATGATATGGATGTGTAAGGCGTGCATGGGATGGGGTTATAGCTGGGGGGAGGGGGGTACTATAACGAGGAATTCACATCGAGTATGAAGTTCGGCGACGGTGCCTATAATACGGCATCGCCGTCCCATGTTCTGTGGACTGAAGTTTATGTGTTTGAATAACACGAGTGCTTCCTCTGCATCAAAATCGATCCTCACCACCTGCTGCCGCGTCGACATGCTGTGGCCTTTGCTCGTTGCCTTTGGGCTGGTTGCTCGGAATGTCGAGGCGACGCACACGCTGAGATTCGCGTGCTCGCAACTTGTGATCGAGAGACTGGATCCGTGAGTAATGTCCGCAGCCGTGGCTACGTGGAAGGCGATTGACGTGAGAAAATAGTCTTGTGAACCCAGGGGCAAATCCATCGCCTCACATGCACCAGGTAACCTCCCCCCCTTCCCCCCCTCGAGCACAACTCTCGTCCTCTAACACACCACCCCAGATCGTCGGCGGCGTACGCACCCCCTTCCACTTCCCTCGCAATCCCCTAACACTCCCCACCTCAGAACGCATTCAACACCACCATGGACCCCGCCCTCGACATCGGCGACTCCTCCACCTGCACGACCTGCTCCTTCTCGGAAGACTTCTCCAACTACTGGACCGCCGTCCTCTACTTCCGCGCCAGGAACGGAACGTTCAAGCGCGTGCCGCAGCTCGCGAACCAGAATATCGAGACGGCGGAGGGGGGCATGACGGTGTACTACATCTCGCCGGACGATAGGAATTCGAGTCTGGTTGCCTTTCAACGGGTGAGTGAAGGTTCCATCCCGGCGCGGCGGGAGGGCATGGTGGGAGGGCACGAGAGGCGAGGGGGTCGGTTGGATGGTGCTAATGAGGTTTGGGCGGTAGGGCTTCAGGATGCTGGCCGGCACGGCCGAACGACGGACGAGGGACTCGGCATTTGTGAATCTGTTTCGATGCTATGATGGGTACGACGAGAAGATGAATTACCGGCCCAATCCCATGGGCGTCGCGGCGAGCGACACCACGGAGCTGCCCACGAGGCACTGCGCGGGTGGCGTTCGCGTGAATACGTTCTTCCCAACGTGAGTGCCCCCACTGGCATTGGAGCCAGGGCGAAGAGCGCTGATATCTTGAGAAAGATGCTGGGATGGAGTCAACCTGGATAGTCCCGACCATAAGACCCATGTCGCGTACCCGGTGCAGGGTGTGTTTGGCAATTGTCCCAAGTCTCATCCAGTTGAGATCCCGCAGGTGTTTATAGAAACGATTTGGGATACCGGGAAGTTTGATCAGTCGCTCTGGCCTGACGATGGAAGTCAGCCATTTGTGTTTAGCCAGGGTGATCCGTAAGTCTCGAGCCTCCACGAATCCAATTGCAATTAGCTGTTAGCACGCTCGTCCGGACTGACTTTGCCTAGAACCGGCTTCGGCCACCACGCGGACTATGTCTTTGGATGGAAGGGAGACTCTTTGCAAAAGGCCATGGATGCGAGGTGCGATGTGTTTGATGCTCGACCCGATCCTATCATCCACCCTGCATCGGAATGTCCGCAACTTCGAACACAGGAGCAAGCTGTGGCGAACGAGTGTAGTAAGAGACAGACCGCGCAAGAAGACATCGATGCTTGTGAGTCCGAGTGACTAGTTGACTACAGAACATTGCCTAATAGAATTCTTAGGGATCCCGACACTTCCTGGGGGCATGCCAATAACTTACAAATAAACTGTGGTGTGTAGTATCGAGTACAGACATTGGAGATGGCGGATTGGGGGGAGTAGCAATGCTCTAGAGGCAGCGTCCACGTTTCTTATTTACGTTTCGTTTACTTCTTTCCTAGGTTCGTTAGAAGCATAGTACCATGCACTGCAGAGGACATCGAGCTATCAAGTGGGAAATTTATGATAGGAATTGATCATCTAAAGGAATATCGTCGGAACAGAAGCCACGTTTAGCCTGCACATCTTAGTTCCGATCCCTTCATCTCGAACGTCGACTGTAAAATGGAGAATGTCATTCGGCCCCGTAACAAGACTTCCAGCTTCTCGAAGAAATGAAGAGGCGAAGAGGCGCGGTCTCTAACATATTCTAGACAAGACGGGTGGTTTCGATGACTGGCCAGATATTTAAGCGAGCTCCGATTCTGGCTCGGTACCTCAATCAATGAAAAGAGAATGCCAAAAAATGGTGGCTTCTCTTTGGTTAAGCGTAGCATCCTTAAGCGCAGGGGCCATGCTACTCTTCTCGGCATATTTTCATTTGGACCATTGTCCCCCATGCAAAGAATTCATATTTGAGAGAGGTTGTCTACTACGTGCTCCTGCCTGAGTGGCACCGCTCTCGGGCTCGAGTTCAGGCATCGGCGGAGAAGCTTGTTGTGGCCATTTTGGTATAAGGAAAGGATTGAAATGAGATATGCCGCGAAAAGAGAGCGGAGAGGCCACAGGCTCTAATCTGTCGTCCCCTAGATTTGTGATACAAACGTTTGACCTTTATTCGAGGGCGAGATTGAGAAGTGTGAGAGGATAGATGATCACGTGATGAGTCTTGAGGACCTTAGATATTTGAGCAGTGGCCCACTATAGTGACATAGCTTACCGATCCGAATAGGCTGTATTGTTCGCCGGCTTAAGCATCCTAGCTAATAACGTTTGCTAATGTGTAAGCATTCTCAATCTTGGAAATATTTTCATGTGACGGTGAAGAAAAATCGAGTAGTGAAAACAACACCTTTGTGTAGAGAGGTTCGAATGAGCATGAACGCCAGTAGATCTAGGCATACAAGGATGTCATGATTCAACGATGGCAAGGCTGTTTGTACACGCAGACTACTCCAGGAGCAGGGCGAGAGTAGGCATTGTGGTGGCCACCTGGACGACGACCCGAAACTAGGAATAAGCACGCGTGAGAAGGTCATCCAAGGACATTGGCACGCCTAAAGCGAGGCCGAGGGGAAGCGATCTCCCACAGGCTGGAGATGAAATGCCCCTCTAGAATCCCAATAGCAGTGGCTTGAGGTTGACGCCACTCGCGAACGAGACAGAAACCTCGACCTTCCGAGGACCCTCGACAGAATTAGAGGGAACATCTCGCGAGACCACACGACAACCTTCACATTTGAACATTCCATGGGTGACTCCACCAGGCCGGCTAGATGGTCGGACATGAGATGCTCTCTTCAGAGGGTCCACTGGCCCTCGTCGAATAAGACTTGAGGCTGAGGAACACGGTGCCTGTACTGTACAGCACATGGCAGCGTGGGCTGTTCCAACCAGCCCATGAAACAAGAGGCGAACGCGATATCCAACGACGTATAGTCCGTAGGTAGAAACAATGTCCCCTCACCAGCTGAACCAGTGACGAGGAGAGCCGAGTGACGAGTCCTAGCCTCGGCGGAACTCTCACGAGTCACGACCACGGAGACTGGCTCGAACAATCCGTGCCCCGAGGTCCTGAAGGGCTGTGTACGCTGTACTGGTACGGAGGCACAGAGTTGTAGATTTGCAGCTAGGGAGGCACGCCACCGTAAGCATGACGAGGAATTGATCGTCCCGTGGGGTCGTTAATGCACGTAACCCCACAACCGCCACTTTGAGAATGACTCTCCCCCCTGAAGAAATGTTATCCAGTGGATCTGGGGTAGGGGTCATGGCGAATCATCGAGGCGGATGTTCTCGAAACCCAATCACGGTGAGGCGTTCCTGGCCCTCACGCTAGCCATTGTATAAGGGGGTGAAGTCAAGACAGGAAATCGATGTGGCGTACGTACGAGGTAGTAGGGAGGCCGACTCGAGAGGCGAGGACCGGCGACTTCAAGAATTGAAGCTCATCCAGGGGCCCGATCACGTGCTGTTCTTTCGTCGTTACTGTACCGCCGTACTCGTATGGTGGCATGTTTCAAGATGCGATGAAAGCGTCTGTCGTTTCTCAATCCAGTCCCATCAGTCAGGCCCATCCAGTCAGGTCGATGGCCGCGGACACCTTCCTCATGACGCGGAAAGGGGGGTGCACTCTTCCACGATGCGCACCCCTATTCCGGTCCTGCGACTGCGGTCGCTTGCCGTCGCTCGCCCTCCAAGATATCGAACGGAGCCTTGCTCGAACACGCCAGACCAGGCCTTCGGACTCGCCAGAATCGAAGGCGTGGGCCGGGGGGCCCGGGTGATGGAGAAGAAGGGTTTCGCGTGGGCTTCGTGGTGCGCCTGCTAACTTGCCTAGTGGGTTGAGCTCTATAACTATGAAACCGGGAGCGTCTCGCGACGCGATTAAAATTTGCACCATGGAAAAAGAGGTGCCCCTCGCCGACCCCTCGATGGGCTCTCGCTGGGCTCTCGCTTGGCTCTCGCTCGACCCTCGCTCGGAGGTTGGGATCATGATGGGTTCGTTGGTAAGGAGAGTTCGGATGAGCAGGGGGGGAGGTTCAGAACTTCAGATGCGGTTGGCGAGGAAGCGAAAAAGGGGGGAGGGGGAGGGGGATATTTCACTCAGGGGAGGGAGATGGAGATGAGTGGTTGCAGGATGGCGGACCTCGGCACGATTGGCTGGGTGGAGCCGGCGGAGGCGTGTGGCGGAAAAGCTTGGCTTCCGAAATATCTCGGAGGAGGGCGGTGATTGGTTGGAGCCGCACCGCGGACGTGGATTCAGGGGAACCCACACGTGACTGTGCACCTCATGATCGAGATGTTTTACCCTCGACTCAGCTGCAGACTCATCCACCGCGCAAACCCATTCACCGCATTCCGTTTCCAACCACCAAGAGTGACGAGACCGACCGTGACGAGACCGACCGTGACGAGACCGACCGTGACTACAACGTTGTCGACATTCCCCATCAGCCTATCCTCACTCGTCCACGCCACGCCCCTGAAATAACGCCCCTGACGCCATCCTCGCGCCATGCTGTTGTTCGCCCCCTCCCCCCTTCTTATCCCACCGCATATACTTACAGCTTTCCACCTACCCCCCTATCCGCCTTATCGATTACCAAATCCTACTCTGGCCAGGGGCACGTTCTCGTTTCGAAACAACGACGCAGCATCCAATCAAAGCCACACCAAGCCGGCATTCCATCGAGCGTCTCCCAGGAGCCCCCTTGGGACGCACGTATGGACTCCGCGAGAGGAGTGGTCGACGGCCACCGTCGAGAATGAGCGAGGGCCCGACGCACCGCAGAACCAGTAATACCTTGTCGTCGCGGTGGTGAAAGCACCTTGGCTCCCCACATCCAAAGGACCGACGACTACCTATACTGTACAGTACCTGTCCGTGGATCACCTCCCCCCCTTTCCCCCTTGCCTCTGGCCCACCCGCGAGCCCCCTCGCGCCTCCGTGGTATAAGACCATGGCCGCGTCTGCCCCTTCTGCTGCATTTTCCAGTTCAACCTCTTTCTGAGCTCTCATCCGATCTTTCTCTGTTGCATTTGCTGGTGTCGAACTCGAGGCTAGCCCTCTGAACCTACTTTCTGCTGTCTATACTTCTTGAGACTACTCACACTACCCACACGCGCTCCACGACAAGCGAGCTTTTTCCAGGTTTCTCTGCTCGACGCAGAAGACATACATCCATTCATTCATCCATTCATTCAGGTGCAGATCTGGAATCCGAAATACCACACACTCTTGGACAAACATTCCCCTTTGTGGTCTTGGACAATTGAGAAGGTATGCGCACGTATTCCATTGTCGTTATTGCTTTATCCAAGGTGGGGCTCGAGGCGAGCAGAGAATGTTTCTATTGTCTCCCTCGCGGGTATTCACCCTCGCCTTCATCAGTCGCATTGTTCACGGCTCGCTTATCACAATAGCGACGAGTGAATTGCTCATTGTTTCTCTGATTGTCCCGCCTCTAGCAGACACGGAGACATGAACATCCTTCTTGAATATTCCGTACAATGTTGCACGTTTGCTATATAATAACTTGTCTGACTCTTAACTCTTTTCTTCATCAGCTTTTCCAGGCATCATCTTACACACGAAATCAAACATACCTCCACTCAACCATACTTGGATCTCACAATCCCATCCCAAACACACCATCACACGAATCCTCTTCACGCACACTCGACGTCAAGATGCTCTTTACCCAATCTCAACTGTTGGTCCTCGGACTTTCAGCTCTATCCAACGCCCACATGATCATGAACACACCTGTTCCCTTCGGCAAGTCTTCTCTTTCCAATAGTCCTCTGGAGGCGGACGGAAGCGACTTCCCATGCAAGCAACGTACTGGTGTGTACGAGGCTGAGGGCGCAAGCAACTCCATGGCTCTTGGATCGACTCAACCTCTCAAGTTCACTGGCGGTGCCACACATGGAGGCGGTTCTTGCCAAATCTCCATCACGTACGACAAACAGCCAACGAAGAACTCCGTCTGGAAGGTCATCCACTCCATTGTCGGTGGCTGCCCCGTCCAAGGTGTTGCCGGGAATGTCGGTGACAGCGCAACTTCCCCCAGCCCAACCGAGTACACCTTCCCCGTACCAGATTCCCTTCCAGCTGGCGATGCCGTCCTTGCCTGGACCTGGTTCAATAAGGTCGGAAACCGAGAAATGTACATGAACTGCGCCCCCGTCACTCTCGGTGGCTCCAAGAAACGCGATCTGGAATATCTCGAGTCCCGAAATGTCACTCAACTCATGGAGCGTGACACTGCCGCCTATGACGCCCTCCCAAACATGTTTGTTGCCAACATCGAAAGCGGCAGCGGTTGCACTACTGGCGATAAGACCAGCGGAGGCGGCAACCTCGTTTTCCCAAATCCCGGAGATTCTGTCACCACCATGGGATCAGACGCCCTCCTCCAACCAACTGGCTGTGATGCTGGCGCTGGTGCCTCTCCGGCCAAACCGACATCGGCCGCAGGTGGTGGGGATGCACCAAAGACTTCTGCTGCCGCGGGAGGTGCTCCATCGAATGCTCCAACACTTCCAGGCGGCGTCTTTGCGACCATTGCCACATCCCAAGCCGCAGGTCCATCGCAGACAGCTGCCCCATCTGCCCCGGCCTCCTCTGCCCCATCTCCGACCGCAGCTCCAGCTTCACCAGCATCTTCCGCGCCTCCCCCAGCGGCATCCGGTTCAACTGGCAGCGGCTCAGCACAGTCCGGTGCCTGCACGACCGAGGGCGGATGGAACTGCGTCGGCGGCTCCTCATTCCAGCAATGTGCTAGCGGACAATGGTCTGCAGTTCAACAAATGGCCGCTGGAACGTCCTGCACCCCTGGTGAATCTAGTAGCCTCAACATGGCGGCCATCGGATCTAGGGTCAAGCGCGCCATCCGATTCTCCCCTGGGCACGCCCGTCGCAACATGGCTGGCTCTGCTTAGATTCCGTGACGGTTCCTGGTGAATCGAGCACTGTCTTTCTTTTATTTCTTTTACTTTGATTAGAATAGGGTACGGACGGCGTTACGGATGGGTGGGCTCTTGTACTGTACACACATAGTGTATGCCCGGCCCCCTTGGGCACTTTTCTTGTTTCCACATGGAAGCCACCAAGTCTATGACGATGAGTCGTATGAATACACGGGGCACCCCGCGCACGGGATAGCCAAGTAGAAATTTGAGTCCCGATCACTTTGGATAAGCCTTGAAATCCGTGAAATTGTGACATCTTATATTGAGAGCCGTGTCCTTTGGAATGGCCGTGAGATCGACATGCTAACCGAACGAACGAGAGCGCCTTCGAAGAGAAGGCGTCGGGACGCGAGCCTAGCGGCCTGGATATCGCAGTCCTTGGTATGGCGCCGCTACATTGCGGAAAGATAGGAATCTTGACGAAGTCACGATGGAGTGAGGTTAAGGTTTGCCGAGGAAGCGGGGGAGGCGTAGTGATCGACAGACAGCAACACCTCGGCTGCCATCCCAAACAACGAGACGGGTTCGTACAGTACAGTACGGAGTACGTAGTACAAGTTACAACGTTGTATTCACACTTACCAGGTTCCCCACACAAGTGCCATGGCTTCATCTCCGCACCGCGGCACCAGACTGGACGGAAATTATTCCGTCGACTTTGGTACTTGACTCCGCTCCCTAACCCAACCCAACGCCTTTTCTCCCTCGATTCCTTCCACCTTTTGTCCTCACTTGCATCCGCTCCCGTCCTTTCAACTGTACATCTTCGACCTCATCCCGCAGGTCTTGGAACAGCTCGTCCCAGTCAAAATGTCCGACCCCAGCCCGGTTCCTCCGGTTCATTATGGGAGGTCCACCAATAGAGCGGATGTCTTGATTATTGGTGCTGGGATATCTGGGTTGACCACGGCCATTGATATGATACGGAAGGGCAATGGGACGAACTTCATCATCGTGGACAAAGGAAACCGTAGGTCGTGTTGAGTCTTCGATTTCATGGTCCATTTCAACCTGCTGCGGGGGGGGGGGGGGGGGGGGGGGGGGGGGGGGGGGGGGGGGGGGGGGGGGGGGGGGGGGGC
>MU251453.1:0-23643 GCA_019669835.1 Amylocarpus encephaloides | reverse complement strand
GTTGTCTTTCACAGTTCCCACAGGTGCACAACGACCCTGGTCTGGCTGTTTTTTACTACTATCTCCCGATCCATTTTACACCTTGGCCCCCCCCCCCCCCCCCCCCCCCCGAGCAGCCTTTCATGGAGCCCGAACGCATGGGCTTCAATTCCCACGAGCTTGTCCTTTAGATGAAACTGACACATTGGCTTTCTAGAGGTTGGTGGAACATGGAACGATCAGCGATATCCTGGATGCTGCTGCGTATGTATTCCACCTTAACCGCCTCTCAACCCTCGCACTGACATTCTACCTCAGGACGTTTGGAGTCATTTGTATAGTCTCAGTGTTGGTCCTCCTTCCCTGCCAGAGAAGCAAGCTGTTGAGCTGCCTATGGCGGCCCCGACTTCAGCTAACAGACTCCAGTTCGAGCCAAATCCTTCCTGGTCTCGTGAATACCCCGGTCAAGAGGAAATCCTCGACTATCTCATCGAAGTCGCCCACAAGTACCAACTATACAAGTATATTCGTTTTAATACAGCCGTGGAAGAGGCCCGATGGGATAATGACACCGACACATGGAAGACGGAGCTCCGGCGGTTAGGCAGTAAAGACGCTGAGTTTGGGGAGCGCTACACTGTGACATCTGACTTTCTTGTCTCTGCTGTTGGACAATTGAACGTTCCGAAATACCCCGATATCAAAGGTCTCGACACTTTCCAAGGAAAGTCCATGCACTCTGCACGATGGGATTGGGACTATGATTTGCGAGGGAAGCGAATTGGGATCATCGGCAATGGGGCGACAGCAGCACAGATTATTCCAGAAATTGCCAAAGTCTGCCAGAGCCTCGTCGTTTTCCAAAGAACTCCAAACTGGGTCATCCCGAGAGACGACAAGCCCATCTCCTCCGCCAAGCAAGCTATCTTCAAGTATGTTCCATTTGCTCGCAGGAGATATCGCGCTGCTATGATGGACTTCCGCGAATCGTTTTTCGATGTAATCTCTGGAGCGGAATCCCCGATCCATGATCTGATCATGTCTGCTTCTAAGGAACATCTAGCAACACAGCTAACAGGGGAGAAATACGTCGATATCAGGGAAAAGCTTCAACCTCACTATGCGATTGGCTGCAAACGCGTCATCATTACAGACGACTACTTTCCCACTTTTCGACAGGACAATGTGACACTGGAGACTTCTCCTTTACAAGAAATCGTGGCCAATGGTGTCTCTGTTGAAGATGGGAAGACACACGAGTTTGATGTGCTTATTCTTGCAACAGGCTTCAAAACCACTCAATTCATGTACCCGATAAAGATCTACAACGCCATTGGCGAGCCACTTGAGAAGATTTGGTCATCGGGAGCATCAGCGTATCTTGGTCTGACAGTACCATCTCTTCCAAACTTTGCCATGCTCTATGGTACGTTTCCATGCTCGTTTGCTAAGTTAGTGAAGCGACACTAATCACCCATCAGGCCCAAATACAAATCTTGGCCACAACAGCATCATTCTCATGATTGAGGCTCAGGCATTGTACATAAATGAGCTCATCAAGAGAGTGAAAGGCGCGAGGGATAATGGAGGGAGCCTTCGTATCAAACCAAAGTCCCACGTCGTGGAAAAGTATAACAAAGAGATACAATCTCGACTGGCTCAATCGGCGTTCGCAGATCCAAACTGCAATTCCTGGTACAAGAACGACGCGGGCTTGATTACGAACAATTGGTGCGATGCGGTGGTCCCTTATCAAAAGTTAACAAATTCAATTCGCTGGGACGAATTTGAAATCTCGGGAAGCGGAGCGGAAGGTGTTGCAAGAGAAGGAAAGACTAGTTGGCCCAGAGTCATCGAGGAGACACAGGTATCCAACGCGATGATCTTGATCGGCTTGATCACAGCGGCTGGTGCCGTTACCGCCGGTCTGCTTGCTCGAGGATCACTCAAAAAACCCTTGCGGTATTGAACAGGTCCTTCGGCGTGTTGTTAATATTCTGTATATCCTTTCAATAAGATTGTGTCTCAGCAGATTACGAGTCTCCTAATTCGTTGCTTCCGCCTTCTCGGGGCCATTCTCCAAAGAACGGTTCGTCCCAAGTACTCTGCTGCTACAACAATTGTTCACTAGGAGCTAGCATCAATGCTGGTGGTACAAGCCCATGGCGATGAGAATTTTCCGGTCGTCTTGATCGATTGATATCCCTTATCAATGTTTTGCTTTTTTCTTCGTGGACCCCCCTTCCTTCACGAAGCCTCCTTTCACGAAAGCATCTCTAGCCACCCTGTTGATGATGCTGAATCGTTTCGGGCCTAACTGATGCCCTCCATACCACCTTGTCACTACAACCATGACGCCCCAGAGATCCATCAACTGCATCAAATGGAGAACTCTTCCTCCGGCTGCCGTTTCGCCGTCATCGTCGCAGTCTTGATAGGTAACAGCATTTTCGCCTTGAATCCTCCAAGCCGTGATATTGTGTGTAGCAGAACGAACTTTTTTATCGGTATCGAGTAGGTGACGGAGGAATCGCGACGCTTGATCGGGTGAAGAGACCTTTGCGCTACGAGCGATGAAAACAGACTTTAATTCGACCACGACATCGGACAACGTCCATGACGGTGGGATTGAACATGCAGCTTCGTCTTGTAGGAGATTTTCTGCGAGGCCTGTTCGCTGCAGATCTTGCGGAGTGGATGTATTTTCTCCTCCGCCCTCATCGTCGATTGCTTTGGTACCTACGCCAGTGCTGTTCACGTCTTCAATGGCATCGAACAAGCAAACCTCTCCCGGCCGAAATAGTCTGCCAACAGCAGCCCGAAATGCCTCGACAACGTGCGCGGCCTCACCTCTTCGTTCTCCGGAGCTCTGCGTGCCTAGAGTGACGGGAGGAGCATGGGGATAGTCGGCTGGAAACCGAAGCCGTAATGACAATGCGTGTTGCGGCAGGTGTAAAATATACACCGCGTCATTGCCGTCAACAGTCAAGGAATGGTCTCCATATATCGAATTGATAACCTCGATCTCGTTGATAAGATCTTCGGTCATCTAGGCCAATGGTATCCACGAATGCATCCACGAATGCATCCATCGATAGTTAGTTGCTTGATGTTGTTCTTCGAAATCATCGTGGGGGCGTCGTTCCGAGCGCTTAACGCTTAACGCTTAACCTTGGCCCAAGCGCCTGCTCACTCACATTATCATTGGCCATACAACCGAGCTTCAGATCATTCTATTTCGACGATCTCACTACCGCCATCGTCAGCAAACTGATACATCTTACATCTCGGTACTCCGCACTCATCTCATATCTGGAATAACACGACCATCACGGATCGCTATACGGAGTACTCAGGTTCAAACCCATCCTCAGACATCGTTGTAATTACAAGCATCTTTGATGACTACCCGAGGGCCATATCGACAATGGCCGTACCTCTGGGCAGAAGTTCCGACCGTCTTTCTGTCTTCAAAGTAGCCTTTGAGTGCTTGTGGCGACTACGATCACGATCCTACAACCACTAGAAAACAAGCAAGCTAGTGTGATTCGACCCCGAACTTAGCGATGCTGGCTGAGTGCTTCAATTCTTTATGCTTATAAGGGTTATATCGACCCTTGCTTCGTGAACTAGCATTGTTGCAGCATATCTTTACTTCAATTTTCCTTTTCTTCTCTGTGCATTTCGTTGTCGCATGTTTAATTGATCTTTTCCTTTTTCCCCATTCGTTCTGTCAGTGTTTTTACGGATAGTGCCTGGTATCCATCTATGCCTATTCAAAGTTCGATGCCTAGCCATGATAAAAATGACCAACCGATTCTTCAGGCTCAGACTAGTTCATACTCCTTTGAGAGCAAAGGCGTGTCGACTACATCGACATCATTGATTCAACCGCCTCGATATCAAGCCAGATTAGACAACAAAGATCCCAGCTCACTCGGCATATACCCTTCTATTCTCCGATATTTCCAATTTCGTAGGCTCTCGCAGAATGGTATGCCATGGTACATAGCTTCATATGCTCGTACTAACAAGTTTGATTAGACTCCCCTAGACTTTGGAAGCCTATGACTCTCCGAGCGCCAGTCCTCGGTGTCTTAATCTTTCTCTCGATTTTCTTCATTGTAGTTTTTGAGGTTCTCTATCATATAAGTTCCCGAAACAACAGCGAGGGTGGGGGCGGCCTTGCCTATGCCGCTACAGTTGATAGTTTTTCATCTCAGGAAAACTTCGGGTAACCACAGCAAGCGCTAAAAGGGAACAGTGTGGGGGCTAACAGATGATCAGATATCTGTATCTTCCATCCATCATCGCTGTCTGTTATAGCTTAGTGTGGAGGCAACATTCAACCATATTTCATTATCAGTATAGATTTGATGTTTTATTCAACTCGGTAGATCTAGACGCCAAACGACTCGAACCATGGTTCCAACTTTCAAAGCCCTCTAGTGCAACGGCGGTCGATTCGCTATTACTCCAGTATCCATTCGACTTTCTGCCCTTTATTCCCATACCTGCTGCTCGACGAAAACAATCTTTCAGTCACAATAACACTTGCTTCAAGCTAATGTTCTGGTATAAAAACACTGGAGAGTGTTTTATAGTGGTACGGTTATGCTCTTGGTTTTCTGGGTTCCGACGCCTTTTCAATCCGCTATTTTCACAGCAAGGACAGTTCAGCGCCCTGCTACTGTGCAAATGGAGACATCCGGAGGTCTTGTTCCCATCCAAGACCAGATTAATGTCCTTGACGTCCCCTTTCTGCATATCGCTTACGGAATCGCCTGGCTGGGTCAGCAATTGCTTCGATTCACTACTCCCACACATGCTATGCTCCCTTTTCAATCAGCTTCTAAAGATGTTGGGAATCTCACTAAAGAGACATGGGTGGCTTCGACAGAAGTCTTCAGCACAAGCCTCAATTGCACGACAGCAATCACGAAAGTAAACGAGGTTTCCGGTTCTTACACATTTGATAAGTAAGTTAACGAGGCTTTTTCTTCAACCCCCCCCCCCAATCTAAATTTATCCTGTTTTTCGCACTCTAACACTCCTGAATCACTCCTAAAAGGTCCTTGTTTGATCAAAATATTTATACTTTTACGAGACTTTGTTTTTAGAAAGGCAAAAGCTAACTTTCTCGCCACTAGTGGAAACGTTGACATGGGGTCACTAGTATTTGTCTCAGAAGAGGATGACCCGAATTATATTGTGGCTTATCTTGGATACCCTGACAAAGGGGGAAACGGGATACCTTCTAAATTGGAAAGCAGGAGCTGCTCAAAAGCCCACTCAAATAATTCCTTGGCTATATGGGCAGACAACAAATATTGGCAGAACGAGACTAGGAGCAACGTTACAGCTTTGTTCTGTATTCCCAATTATCATACAAGTCGTGCCTCTGTTACTGTCAATGCCTCGCTCGGGGCTGTCGTCGATGTTGTTGAGGATCAATCTACGGTTAAAAGCTTGAACCCCCTCACTTCAATCTTCAATCACTCGACGTTTGACTATATCATTGCGAGCGGAGTAACTCCTAGGGGTCTCCGAACCGGGCCAGGAATTCTTGACAGCATCGCACCAGAGACAGAATACGAGGTTCCGAAGCAAGACGCTAGCGTAAAGCCATTAAGTGTGTGGCATGGCCAGCTTCGTTTTCCGTGGGACTCGCGCTCGGTCTCATCAACTCAACCGAAATACCGTTACTAGGAACGCCCGACAAGTTACACAAAGCTTTCGAAAAAGCCCATCGAGTTATGTTCGCAGCTGCTTTTAGTACTTTGATCACGCCGCCAGACTCTTCTACTGCTAATAGTCTAGGCCCGGTCACTCGTAAAGATGCTCCAGGGGCGATCATTCTTGTCAGGACAGTTTCAGTCATCGTCGAGGCTGTACTTGCCGTCATCGCCATCCTCGCTTGCCTCCTTTGGTATAATTCATGCACCAATCCGTTGTTCCTATCTTCTGATCCAGCGTCGATTGCCGAGATGATGTCCGTCCTTCCCCCAAACCAAGAGTTGACTTACGACGTCAAGCATAGCGAAGTGGTCACTTCATCAAAATTGCAACGCATGGTTGGGAAAGCCAGATATCGCCTCTTTGTTGAGAGACAAGGACCTCCCCGCTTAGAGAAGCTCTCTCCTTCCTCGGAAGGTTTCTTTCGCGCAGACTCACACTTTCTAAAGGACCAATCCAATACCAATGATGGGCTCAGACCAATCCTACCTAAAGAGCATCGACTCACCGTAGGGGCTGTCTTTATGATTCTACTTAGTTCCATTATTGCTACAATTATTTCCATTGAGATGTTAACTTCGAAAAATAATGGTTGGTATTATCGACGTGAGGAAATTCCAACGCTAACAACCTGCAGGCATAAGGCTGTCTACTAGTGGTTCCATTGCTCGATCAATGATTGAAAATATAGCGCATACGGCATTCGCCACGTTTTTGGAGCCTGTCTGGATAATATTGAATCGTCTCCTTTGTCTGCTACTTCCTTTTGAGCAACTTCGTAGAGTGCTCGCCATAGCAACCTCGTCCGTCGATGCAAAATACACATCTATCCCACCACAGCTCTCCGTCTGGAGAGCTCTTCAGGCTAAACACTTTCTTCTGGCAGCTGCTTGTGTGGCTACTCTGTCGACGAACATATTGGCCGTGTCTCTAGCTGCCCTCTTTTTTGAACAGGAGATTACAACTATAGTACCATTTTCAGCGAAGCTGTCTCTATCACCAAAGTTTGCTTCAACTGTGTACCCTTTTCAGATTTTCTAGTAAGTACAATTTTCCTCCTCCCGAATAAGATACATTCTTAGCTATGACTATGCGACTTCCATTCCCTTTCCCCTCGTTCTGACTAGCATCTAGGACCACTTCTACGTAGCAAGGTCAAATGCTTCATACAATACGCCGTTGCCTGCATGGTCGGATGCAAGCTTTTTTTATCTCCCCTTCGACATCACGAACAGGCCTATATATGACAAGCCAACCTCAACCATCAAGTCCTTCCAAGTGAGTACCATCGGCATTGGAACCTAATTTAAGTGTCAAGGCCTTGCAGCGGCAAACGATACCAGCAAAATCGCACCAGCAGGGAGCAATACGGTAAATTTTCGTGCCGATGAAGAGAGCAATTTTGCAAAATTCTTCACTTCACATCTACAAGAGAACGGAACAGTGATTGATTGTGTCGAACAACGCAGAAGCAACCTCCAATTTGATGGTGGATTTAGCGTTGAAATGAAGCCATTATTGACCGCCACACTAGACGAGACCACTCTACAATTTGATGGAAGGCCCATACAAGGAATGAGCACCATCTAGCCTCTATTCATCATGGGTCCTGTAGCAAATAGAACTAGTGGAGAGCTGTGTCAGAACAAAATCGTCTCGGGATGGATACGAGGAAAGCCCAATACCACAGCATCAGCTTTAGCATCCACATCAACCTTCCCGGGAAATTCCAAACAGCTTACAGGAGCAAACATCTCAAGCACATGGATTAGCTGCTCTCAGACGTTGAGGAGTGCTCGGTTCAACTTTACTGTTGATGAGAGGTCAAATTTTGCGCGCGGATCGGACTGGAGATTTCACGGACTCTTCCTCACTTTTCAACAACACAACCGCGCAAGCCAACTTCTCTCAAGAGATTAGAGCCCGGTTGCAGGGCTTTTCCATGGGTCTCGCGTGGCATAATACAACATCCACCGTGGGTTGGGTCATTTCGTTCTCCAGGCAAGGTATAATATCCCATATGCTGATCCGGCTGTAGAGGTACCCGATGCAGCTGTATTAGCACCGCAGCTCGAGTCACTCTATGGCCAATTGTTCGCAACACTCCTTTCTCTCAACCCAAGTATTTCCCCGCCACCGCCATCCGATCGGGCTCCCATCGTTGCATATGCTGTTTTTGAAGAAACGCGTATCTTCGTTTCCCCTTTGATGCTTAAAATCTCATTGGTCATCATGGCATTCAACCTGGTCGTCGCGATCGCGTATTATGTGCAGCGACCCAAGCGCTTCCTTCCTCGCTTGCCGACCTCGATAGCTAGTGTCATGGCGTATCTAGCAGGCAGTCGTGCGGCCGAAGATTTCAAACTTCGAAAATGGGGTGAAAAAGATGCGAGGTTTGGGTATGGAAGATTCGTGGGAACGGATGGTCAGACTTATGTTGGGATCGAAAGTCAGAGATACGTTGTTCCGTTAGAAAGCCAGAATCCGGATGTAAAGATGGGATGGTTAGCCGGGTTGAGAGAAATTGGTAGGAAGGAGGATAGGACAAAGGTCAAGACTTGGATATGAGTTACGAACGACTTATATTACATCACCATGTGTAGACATTATATACCGGCTTGTTCAACTAGGTATTCGTGCGACTAGGTCTTCGATTTCCAGGGTAATACAAGCATACCCATTCTAAGTCGACGACTAGAAATACAGCTAGTGCATGCTCTCACGCTGCCAAAGTGCACAAAACCTCGAACTTGGCCTCTAATTCGACACTACGATTTTCAACAGACTCTTCTAAATGCCCCCGAGTTGGAAAATGGTCAATGACAGTGCCACGTGGAAAGACACACATAGACTAGGAGACTCTTTCTGTCCGCGCTTGAGCTCCACATTGGCAGTAAAATCTGCAATATTCTGTATTCTGTGGAAATTTCTCGATGGCATCACTCTATTCATAACCAATGGATCATCATCGCCTGCAGACGTATTAATGTTTTCAGCCCATACAATTAAAGGCCATTCCAGCAGCAGAGAGTTCGACTGGCACAACGAGAGCATCTCGACAAATTGGATAAGCAGCTCCATCGCCCTGATCCAGAAGTCAAAGGATCCAGTCGACCCGTCGAAGCCGCCTCCAAAGTCTGGAGATGTCATCCCGGTCACGCATACACTTTACAAGCAGCTCGTTGCCGCCACCCTCGCCGTCTGTCTCGGGAACATCAACACCACTGTCGGCCCAGCCCCGTTCCTGATCCAAAGCTATGCTGACGAAACCAGGATCTTCGTCTCGCCGACGCGAACTTCAAAATCTCGCGTAGGCCATCGTGCGGAATCTCCCCGGCGCCATCGCTTCTTATATATGCCGTGCGACCAAAGCCATCCCTCCCACGCATGCCGAATATTGTTGGATCGGCCATGGCTTATCGTTCTGCGCGCAGTGCTGGTGCGGACTTCATGAGACATAGCAATGCAAAAGGGGCAATGAGGGGCGAGGGGCTGGAGGACGAGAGATATGGGTGTGGACGGTGTGTTGGGACACATGGGAAGCCTCATGAAGGTATTGAAAGGCAGGGATATATTGTTAGTCACACGACCACAGGTCTCCTAATCAAGGCTCTCACTGGTTTGCGGAGTAGGACTTTCACTTGGAGAGCTGAGGATTAGGAAGAAGTGCGCTCGGCGTCAAGTTATAGCTCTAAATTTAACCCCATGTTTCCATGTATGTATGTCTTTATCATCTAGCCCCCCAGAAAATTATTGTTGAAGCTTCGAAAAGATTGAATGAGAAGCTCTCAAACAGTTTGGTAGTTATTAAACTCGCTTGATGAGATGAGCTCGCTTGCCTCCACCCTTCCTTCCCCCCCTTTCTTTTAGGCGTCCTCCGTGTTTCCTATTCGAGTTCTGATCACTGCGAAGATCCCTTGAACATGTCTCACATGACTCAAAAGAAACGTGAAGGTCTGCCGCCGAGCATTCTCGTATCCACCAAAGCCTTTTCTAGATATGCCATGAAGATTATACCCCGCCAACAATCGAGGGGCCACAGCGTGTCGAAGGCCGCCTTCAGCCGCTCAACCCTGGCTCGTTTCACAGTCCCCTCTTGATTAGAAGGTTAGGGGGGAGCTGAGGATGTGTCTCAGATGTAGTGTGACGTGATAGAGCGGCTGAAAACTAACAATGCATGTCAGCATCTTATTTTGCTTCGCTGCAAAGCGGGCTTAGAAGTTAGACCCTAATTATAATGTGTATTGAAAGTTGGCGGGGGAGTCTGATCGGAAATTTACGACGACGGGGTTGAAATGATAGCACTATCGTGAGAATGAACATAGGAAATTGTGTATTATCGAAACCATCTTTCTAACGACTAACCCTTAGTCTATTTACCCAGTTGACCTAAATCTATCTCTATAATTTACTCTTAACCGTCTCCCCTCGTCTCTTAACAACCTCCTCCACCTTCGCAAACTGATAATAATACTCCAAACTCCCCGGATTCAACAACGTCCCGCTCGGCTTAACAATCTTTCCACTAACGATCTGCTTGACGGGTAATTCGACTTTCTTAAGATTAACCGTCGTCTAAATCCTCGTTAGCACCATCACCCTACCCCCTACATAGCTCGTTGAAAAAGAGGAAATATAGAGGGAATAAATAGAAACAACTTACGGGAATCTCTGGAGTTTCGAAGATATACTTCGGGACATGTCTCTTACTCAACCCCTTCCCAATCGCACTTTTAACCTTCTGTACGAGATCCTCCGTAAAAGACTTCCCTTCTTTCATCAGCAGGAACAACATCACACTCTCATCCTCATCCTGTGGTCGTCTCTGCCCCACACAGAGACAATCCTGCACCTCCTCAAACCCACCCCCCTCAACCACCCCATAAATCTCCGCACTACCAAAC
This sequence comes from Amylocarpus encephaloides, assembly GCA_019669835.1. NCBI lineage: Eukaryota > Fungi > Ascomycota > Leotiomycetes > Helotiales > Amylocarpus > Amylocarpus encephaloides. Next base: position 13,024 of record MU251453.1, on the reverse strand, counting down.
CGCACACCACTAGGATTCAACACGCCATCTGCCCTACCTAGAAAGTAAAGTCCCTTTGTCTCGGGGTGTAGGTATACAAAATCGCCATGTGTCCACACACTATCGTACTTTGCGAAGTAGGCTTGGAAATAGCGGGACTGCGGGGAAGGGGAGGCGGCGGGATCATTGAAGAAAAAGACGGGCATATTGGGGAAGGCGTGGGGGGCAACGAGTTCGCCAGGGATGCCGTGAGCGACGGGGGAGCCACGGCCGGAGGGGATGAGGGAGTCGTAGATGGAGATGGGGGTTCCGAGGGAGGGGCCTTGGGTGCCACCGAGGTGGACTGGGGCTAAGGGGTTTTCTTGACCAAAACAACCGGCCTAGTTCAAATCAATGAGTATGCTGTGATTAAACGACGAACAGGATTGGGTGAAGGAACGTACAAGGTCAGTACCACCAGATATATTACCCAGATGAACATGTTTCGGAAACCCAACATCGTAGAACCACTCGAATTGCTGATCACTCAACACCATTCCCGTACTAGTAACAAGCTTCAAATTACTCATATCCGTAATCTCCCTTGGTTTTATCCCATTCTTCTGCATCTCAAACATCCACCTCGGACTCGTACCAAACTTCGTGACTTTCTGATCACCAATCAGCTTTACGAATGTCGTGAGATCCGGGACGAAAGGACTTCCATCATATAGTACGGAGCGTGCGCCAACGAGGAGGTTGACGACCGAGACGAAATACATGATCCAGCCTGTGGTTGTATATTGCAAGGTCACGCTCTCAGGGGTCGCTTCGCCGTGTAAGCGAGTTTCCTTGGCCGAGGAGATCAAACAACCACCGATGGAATGGACGATGCATTTTGGCGTCCCTGTGGTCCCACTCGAATATGCGATGAAGAATGGGTCGTGGAAAGCACATTGTTCGAATTCCGGGGTTGGTTTGCCTCTCGCCTTGGAGACGAAATTGTCGAGAGTTAGAGTCTTTGGAACGGAGCTGATATCTGCTGGCGAGGAGAAGCGAGGCAAAGATATCATACCCCTGAAGTCTTTAGCTTCTTTCATACCGTCTACAATCGCGGCCATCTTCTCTCGAAGGTCGACTTTCTTGCCATTGTAAATAGCAAAATCGTCCATGAAGATATACTGGGCGTTATCGATGAGTACCCATCCAACTGATATTCGGAAGGAAGACATACCTTGGGCGTAACCTGTAGGGTCCTCTGCAAAACCCCTTGGACCCCCATATCTGTACTACTACTACTAAACAACCCCCCCAACCACGCAACTGCCAAAAAGCACTTCAGCGTATCCACACTATTACTCGCCACAACCACCACACGATCCCCCTTCGCCACCCCATGTTCCCTCATCGCAGCGGCAAGCTCCCCCGCTTCCCTCCTCAACTGTCCCCAAGACACATCACGTATCTCCGTCGCGCCCTCCCTCACCTCGGTCAGCGCGATCTTCGAATCCTCCTTATGTCTCGTGGAGCGTTGCGAAGTGGAGGAAGGACCGCGGGAATACAGCAAGTTCTCTGCGAAATTGAGATGTACGCCTTCGAACCAGCGGGGGATCGTTTCGATGGGGGCGGGTTCGTCGACGACGCGGGCGTAGGTGCCGGTGTGGAGGAGGTTTGCGAAGAGGAATGTTTGGGCCCAGAATTGGGAGCGGTGGGTTATGGAGTATTGGTAGAGGTCCCAGAAGGTCTGCGAGGTTGGTCAGACGATGAATTGGAGAGGGATGGACAAGTCGGAGAAGAGGGTCACGTACCTTCAATTGTAGACAGTGCTTCTTGTTTATATCTTGCATGAATTTGTACATTTCTGTGCTCTTCGGGTTTGGGTGCTCCCAGAGCTTCCGCGGGGTGGTAATTTCTGTGGAAGCCATTGTACAAGAAAAATCGTGTATAACGAAACCCAGGTTGGTTCTTTTATTTCCTTTCCTTTCCTTTAAAGAAGCGGGTGGCTAGGAAAATCGAGTCAGACAGAAATATTAACAAAGCTGCTGTACGAAGTATCCGTACGCCATTACCGAAGAAACTCGAAGCTCTCAAAGGTCCGAGGCATATGCGGGAGCGGGGGCGGGGAACGCGGGAGCGGGAGCCAATCAACGTCGATAAGTTCGGAAATTCGACCGACTTGATATCCCATGGAGAATTTGTCGAACAGGGAATCTGCCAAAAAGAAGAATCTGTCGAAAACAAATCTGCCGGAAAAGGAGAATCTGCCGAAAAGGAGAGCCTGTCGAAAGGAGGATTTGTCGAAAAGGAGAATCTGTCGAATAGGGGGAATCTGTCGAAAACAAATCTGTCGAAAAGGAGAATCTGCCGAAAAGGAGAACCTATCGAGGAGGATCTGTGATTCTGTCGAAAACAAATCTACCGAAAAGGTAGATAAGGAACCCGTGTCTTCAAAACAATATTGTTGTACAAAATGGGTAGAGATGTCCATATCCCAATAACACCATCCATCCTCCCTTGCGGTATATCCCAACGCCCAAGTGTGAGCCCCAGTGTGAACCCAAGTATGAATCCAAGTATGAATCCAAGTATGAATCCAAGTATGAATCCAAGTATGAACCCAAAGATCTCGCCTACTGGCGAGTGGTATCCGTGGTATATCACAACTTCTCCTCCTCAAACTTCCCACCCTTCACACCATACCTCCATCCCATGTACCCCAACATACCCACCAAGCTCCCCGCTCCAACTATGCCAGCCCTTCCCTTCCACCCCCATTGTCCTCCTCTTCTCGCCGCCATCATAGCACCCCCAGCCATCCCCGCATACGTCCAATCATCACACTCCACCTGCCATTTATTCTCCAACAACCTCCAGCTGCGATCCTGCCACTCGATCTCCGTCCGTCCCGCCATCCTCACCGGCAATCCCACAACCAGCAATCCCGTGGCGACGACCGCCCCGACGCCCTGTGAGCGTAGGAGGGTGCCTGTGAAGGTTGAGGAGAGGGGGGAGGGCGAGAGGATCTTGAATTGGCGGAGGAGGTAGGATGTGCTGGTGATGCCGGTGCCGACTACAGTGCCTGTTGAGATGGCGCGTGTGAGGACGTGGACCCAGAGAATGGAGTGGGAGTATGGTTGGTCTTCGGCGTAGGCAGTGTGAGGCCAGAAGCGCGACATGGTCACCAGATTTTCGTACTGATGTTGGGTTTTCAAAAGATGACGTGTATCGTCGAGATATGTGGAGGTAAGAAGAGGCGGTGGGACTGCTGTGGGATGTCGTACTGGCTGAAAGGCTTTTTGTTCAAAGGCAAATCCAATCGACAGCTGAGTGCAGCAAAAGAGAGAACCGAGATGTCAGCACCGGCTCTTATATCCTCCTTCTTACCTGCCACCATACACCATACGATAAATCGTCAGAGCTACCCACACGTGACACCCTTGCATTGTCGGCTCTCAAGTCACATGATCGGGAGCCGGTCACGGGTTGTAACTATATCGAGTTCCTCGTCTCCTTCTCTTCTGAACTTCTAACCCTTCTTCCCTTCTTCTAAACCATTCCCCTCTAAAATGTGATATATTTGTTTGATCATGGCAGGGCAAGAAGCACTTCGCTGATAGTGTCACAGACGCCAGGGCCAAGAATGCAGGATGCCCCTCCAAGAACCTCAGCCTGCTCACCACAGCTCAGCAAACATCCCGACGGCCGTGGCCACGATCACGGAGGCATCTACGTATTCGACAAGACGGTGCATATAGCATATGTATATATGTCAATTCCTACCCAATCGTGAAGTAGTCTCATACCAACTATCCAACCCTTCATCCGCGATGCGCCGAGGCGAGGATAGTCGATATAGCCTCGAGTTTCCTAGCGACCGATTTCGCAATGGTTCTGCGAGTCCTCCTTCTCAACACCCGCGTTCTCCTCAAGAATCTCGAGAGCATAATGGATACCACTCTGAGGAGGAGCGGCGGGTGGAAGGCAGGGAGCATGTATTTCCTGAGATACTGCGACCTCGACGAAACCCGAGACGCTCTTCTACTGCCCTTCCAGTCCCATCTCCTACTCGCGATAACGACGAGCAAGCTTCCTCCCGGGCTCAAGTTCCATCCCCTACTCGCAATAACGAGGAAGACAGGACAAGACCACCTTCCTACCGGCGTCGAGTCCTATCGCCTACTCGTGTTGCCCGTGTAACGAGCCATGTGTACCGAAACCCACCACCCACTCTCCCTTCTTACGCTTTCCGAGTACCTTCGCCCTCTCGCACCAATGATTCCAGGGAGCTACGAGTCACATCGTCTCCGATCATTGTGCCTCCCGCTGGAACGTTTCGAGTCCCATCACCTATTTCCAAGCTTACTAGGGACTCACAAAATCCGGGCCGCTTCCCTCCTCCACCTCTTACCCCACCACCGCCATATCCCCAGAACTTAGCTAGACATCTATCCCCTCCAGATGCAGCTGTGTATTCATCACCTAGCAGTGACCAGGCACAGGGCCTGGTGTGTTCGCAAAGCGCCAGAACCCCGAACCTTATGTCAACGAGTCCTCCAAACTCTGCAGGGAATCACGGGTTCCCCGGATCCGCAGCCTCTATAGCGTCTTCAAACTTGACATATGCCTCATATTGTCGTCCACATGAGGCTGACGGAGCTCTGGGTAAGAACACATATCATTATCAACCACTGCAAGACATGCAATTTAGACTGGTTGAGATTTTCCCAAAACGGCAAACGATGATCAAGTGTAGGATTGTCCATGAATCTCTTGAGAGCCCGCCTCCATACCTAGCTATTTCATATACATGGGGAGATATTAACAATACCAAAATGCTTGAGATTGGAGGCTCTTCTTTGCCAGTCGGTGTCAATCTCTGGGGGGCTTTGTGGGCGCTTCGCCAGAAGGACGCATCTATATTTGTTTGGGTAGACGCTCTCTGTATAGATCAAAGTAACAGAGACGAAAAGGCCCAGCAAGTCCCCTTGATGGCAATGATTTATTCAAACGCTGAGATCGTTGCTATTTGGCTTGGTACAGATGAAGACGATAGTGCCCGCGCAATAGACTTCCTGGATACATTATCAACCAAAGGAAGTTCTATAGAGGAGTTTTCCAACTTAGTTGAATCTGAGGCTGGCAAATCCAACATCGCCGCGGTCGTCTCACTGTTTGAGAGGAGTTACTGGACTAGACTATGGGTTGTTCAAGAAATTCTACATGCCAAAGACATCATGGTCTACTGTGGATCCAAGAATGTGCCTTGGAGCGTTTACACACGAGCGTCTGACATCTTCAGTCAATATAAAAGGCAAATAGAGTACTACTTCCCCGGAGGCCAGAGAGACACCAGGCGCCATTCTCTTTCCCTCAACCAGTTCAGTTACTCGCAGGTTTTAGCCTACGAAGGGCCCCGCAGCTTTCTGGATCTCAAATCATTCCTGAACTCAGGGGACGCGTCTCTACTTAAAGTGTTACGTGCCTGTCGAAGTAAGCTTTCTTCGGAACCAAAAGATAAGCTGTTTGGAATACTCGGCATTTCTGCCGAAGCCAGGAAAGACTTTCCTCCGGACTACAATCAATCAGTGAAGGATGTATATACACAAATTGTTGATACACTCATCGAGACGACCGACAGTTTGGATGTTATCTGTGATGCCATTCATTTCCCAATCCACACAAGCTCTGCCAATCTACCCTCCTTCGTTCCCGACTGGTCGCACATACCACAAACCTCGGCCATGGGCCAGCAATACCAATTTTCAGCCTCAGGTGGACGAAAAGCTATTTGCAAATTCGACGACCGCCTGACTAAACTGACAATTTCTGCCATCTATCTTGATACTATCGACAAGCACGGCATTGCTGTAGGCACACTCTGCACACTTGCGGATTATCTCATGGCATTTCTACACTGGAGGGCCTTGCTCTTGGGAGAGACCGAGGATTACAAATACGAGGAAAGCCTCCGAGTGCAAGAAGAATTTTGCAGTGCCTTAAGTCTCGGTCAGATACCTAAAAAGTACGAGAGGCCTATCGAGTGGCTAACCGCCTGCTATCATATATTCGCAGCGATGCTTAACAAGCGGCTACCCCGTCTACTGCTAGACAACGATTTAGAAAAATACATCAACGCGAAAGTGGATATCAAACCTGAAGATCGGAGGCAGTTTCTCCAAGACCACTTTGGGAGTCGGATGATGGGACGTTGTTTCTGTCGGACCAAGGGGGGTCGGATTGGAATGGGTTCTGGTGTGATGTTGCCTGGTGATATTATTGTTGTACCTTTGGGCTGCTCTACACCTATACTTCTGCGAAAAGAAGGTGCGAATGGTGAGTATCGGTTTATTGGGGATGTGTTCGTTAATAGATGGATGACTGGGAGGGCTATTGACGAGTTGAATGAGAAAAAGAGACAGGTGGAAGAGTTTGTGCTTCATTGAAGCAAATGTGTTGATAATTGTATAAGGATACGTTTTGGTTTAAGTGAGCGCATGAGAGGCCGAATCAGGCCCAGAGGCGTTGGTTGGTGTTGGGAATAGGACGAAAGTCAGCTCCCTATCGCTCGCGTACCTATTACGAGTTACGACAACGCATCTAGGGGGGATCAAAAGTGGCTGATAGCACCGAACCAATTTTAGAATTATTAGGATCAATCTCAAAATAGCTCGAAAGCTAAATCGCTCTCGAGTAACACCTCGATTCTACTAGATCCTGTAATAACTATAAAAGCTTTTAGTCTGTCTCTTTAGGCTGCTACGAATTGAGCAGAACCAGGCCCCAGTTCCCCTGCTGCCGCGGAGCAAATATAAATCTCCTGGCTGTGCCAACCGTAACATGGTGTTGATGGCGTGGGACCACGGAGAGAGAATGGCTCTCGGGCAGAACCATTGCATTTCGATCCACAACACGGAAGCTCACCCGGCTTGGAAGTGTTTTTGCTGGTGGATCAGTAATGCCGCGAGTGTCAGCCGCTAGCTCCGAGAATCATCGGTTGTGAAATCTCACTTGTCTATCAAGCACATTATATCCACCCAGCGAGTTGGGGGGGAGATCAACGGCGTATTGTTTCAGTTGTTCTCTTATATAAGGAGTTGAATAATAGGGGAATGGAAATAGTTATCCTAGAACCATGTGTGTGGCAAATGACATGGTATTCGCGCCTCTAGAAAGGCATACAAATCGCCTCGCCATATACAAAACTCCATCTCTTTTGGATCTGCCTAAGCACCAGAAACAAACGTCTCGATAGCCTTATACATATCATACTCATTCATCTCCTCGATCGTTAACTTATTCTTCTCATCCGCAACCTTATAATTCGGGTTATTAGTATTACTCGAGAAGCCAATTCTCTCCGTGATATTCTCTCTCGCTCTTGCACTCGCAGCCTGGACTCTACTCGCGCGAGGTTTGCGTACCGCCTCGTAGGTCTGAAGCCCCTTCTTAACGTCCTCAGGTGAGTTTGTGAAATTGTACTTCTGGCTGAAGATGATACCGAGTGCAGCGGCGTCTTCGATTGCGGTGCAGGCGCCCTGACTTTGATCGGGCATCATGGGATGTGCTGCATCGCCTAGAATACACGTGAGGTCTTTTTGCCAGTGGGGGTATGGTTGGTGCACGAAGAGTCTCCATGGTTTGATATCAGTGGAGTTCTTGAAGAGCGCAAGGAGATCTGGGTCAAGGGTGCTAAAGGGCTCTAAGAGTTCCTCAACTGTATTTGAGGAGTTCCAGCCCTCGACGGGGTTCTTGCTCTTCTCGGTTGAGAAGAAGCAGTAGTAGGAGTGTAATTCACCTTCTCGGCAGGGTGAGAAGACGATCTTGTCGATTCCTTGGCCGCCCCAGTACTCGATTGCTTCGTCTGCCGCAAAGTTGTTGAGGCCGAGTCTGTGGACGTCTTCGGTTGCAATGATGCAGTGGAGGCAGTGGGATGTGGATTGCTTTCGGTCTGGGATGATGCCTAAGGTGGTTCGTACTGAGGATCCGATACCGTCTGCTCCCACGATCAAGTCATGCCGTGCTCTGACGCCGTTCTCGAAGGTAATAACACCAGCTGCGTGGTCAATTTCCGTACATTTGTGGTTGACCTTTAATGTAGCTGGCGTTCCGGGGTGTGACACGCTCATGGCCGAATCCATGAGCATAGCGTGCATATCTACCCGGTGGAACATGTTGTACACCTGCATACCCTATTAGCTCAGCTCCGACTTCATAGCTCATTTCAACCTACAAATCCCCATCTCTCTTTGTAGTCTGCCAAATCGTACACATTTGTGACTTTTCCAGTCGACCAGTCATGCGAAATCAGCTTCTGGAGAATCACCGGTCTTCCCATAGGTACATTGACGCCCCATTCGTGCAACCATCTCGTTCCATTGGCCGCACAACTGATTGAGGCGCCGACCTCTCCTGCGAAATCGGCTCGTTCGTATATGGTGACCTGGTGTCCGGCTTTCCGCAAAGATGTCGCAGCGGAGAGTCCACCTAGGAAACGTTGTTAGGTAGAGTGTGAGGGGTAAAATGAGGGGATCCATACCTATTCCGCCGCCAATGATAGCGACACCCAACGCTCTGCAGTTGCTTTCAATAGAACCCATTTTGCAGTGATAACAGCAATAGACAGTAGAGGAAGAGATAGAGATGCGTGTACAGAGATGTTGCGGATGCTCGAGAGTATAAAATAGCCTACCTTATCATGGTTGCAACCACTACTCGAGTAAGATCTATTTTCTTACCTCTAATCGACTTCCGAATACCCCTCAATTGATAGCTCTGATAGCGGCTGGGCCCTCAAGAGATAGCAGGAGGTGAGATAGGTAACCTTTGGGCTACTGTCCATGTCAGAGGGGAATTCAAGATGGGAGGTGGTGGTGGTCCGGATCCGCATCCGTGCTTGATAAACGGAGGAGTAAGCTGGTTGCGTCATTCCATAGTTGCAAGCCGGCGGCTGAGCAACTGCTCTTTCCTGCGGGAAAACCCAGACGCATTGTTTAAAGATGGAGGGGAATTGGCAATACATGACCGGTTAGTTGTTGTCGTGTCGATGTTCGTATGGCGGCTTGGATATTTTGCACCTCGGCTTCGCTTCTCGCTTCTCGCTTCTCGCTTCCCGCTTCCGCTTCCGCTTCCGCTTCCGCTACGAGGCGCCCCTCACGTCCCAAAGTCAACTCCTCCATTGCATCCGAAACCCAAGAGAGGCTTGGAATTCAAACACCTCACTTGATTCAAATCTTCACTCCCGTGTTTCAACATGACCATCCATGACTCGGCCAAAGCGATCCTCATCTGAAAAGCTATTGCGGTCGAGTGTCCGATATCAGCTTTGTGCAGCGAGTTGAAGAGTTACGTCTGGCTGTTGCAATTGGCAACTGCCTTGGCACTACAACCCCATGATACTGACTAGAGTCCGAGCCATTGGGTACCCGTTTGAGAATTGAAGGATAATTGTTGTAAATTCTCGAGTGGAAGAGACAAATTGAGCTTCCTTGGGAATAAAGTCGTTCAAGCAAAAACATCAACTCGTGCAAGCTCCTCAGGCTATCTAAATGCCTTCTTCTTTGAGCCACGAAACCCTTAGGTATGGAGACCATGACCTCCAAACAATTCGTGTCATCAAATCTCGAGACAACATTTGGAATGAGAAAGGCCTTTGGGTAATGTGAGTTCTCTTGAAACCATCTCACACCCCACACTAATCCCACCTCAAGATACATCCACGGCGGTGCCTGGCGCGATCCAAAAGTCACACACCTCTCGTTTCTAAACACAGTAGACTTCCTCCTCAAAGAATCACAAGAGTCCGTCCAGAAAAACATAGCAGGCTTCGCAACCATAGCCTACAGGCTATCCCCTCACCCATCGTATCCTCAAGACCCAAACACCCCAAAATCCGAGCTCCGAGTCGCAAAACACCCAGACCACATTGCCGACGTCAAGACTGCCCTCTCACTCCTTCAAGAGCGCTATGGCTTCAACTCAAAGTATATCCTAGCAGGCCACTCGTGCGGCGCAACGCTCGCATTCCAAACCGCTCTCCCCATCCGAACCATCAACACATCACCCCCGTTCCACAACCCCGAAACCATTGTCGGAGTAGCGGGAATCTACGACATGAAACTCCTCGTCGAGAACCACAGTTCTATCTCTGCTTACCGAGACTTCACCATCGGCGCTTTCGGGCATGACGAGAAAGTCTGGGATGAGCTTAGTCCGTCACGGTTTGAGGGTTATGATAGTGTGTGGCCGGAAGGAAAGGTGTATTTGTTTCATAGTATGGGGGATGAGTTAGTGGATGTGGCGCAGGTTGATAGTATGGCTGGACGGCTGAGGGAGGGGAAGAAGATGGAGTTGAGGGGTGTGAGGAAGGATTTGAAGAAGGATCATGATGGGATTTGGGAGGATGGGAAGGAGATGGGGGAGGCGGTGGCTTTTGTGTTGAATGATTTGCGAGAGGTTTGATTGATAGGTAGTGAATTTGTAATGAATAGATGAATAGGATGAAATCCAAGAGATGAAAGTTTACTCTTTGGAATGGAGGACACATGGGGAAGAAAGGTTGATAGAGACGAGGGAGAATGCTCCTATACTTCACTACACAAAGCATGCGTCTGTTCTATGCCCTCGATTAATAATTCCCCACCTTCCGTGAACACCATATATATGTTTATCCTTCTCCGGAAATAATCTCCTATTAAGAAACAAGTCGCCATCACAATAACTCATCGGTGCGGCAGTAAGTATAAAAATCTCACTGACGACCAAGAATCAACAATAAAACAGTTTTCGACTATAAAACATCGTTTGCCTATAAGCAGCAGTGATTTCAAGGTTGCCATTAAGTAAACCTGTGTAGATGATAAAACCGTCTTTTAGCTCAATAGCACAGTAGTAAAAGTCGGTAAACATCCTTGCTTAGTCAACTACGCGGGGGGGGTCTAGTCGATCGGATTTATATCCAGGTCTTACCGATCTCGCTGATGTTCAGTGTTTTTATGTACATATATACCATGGTATCAGCGCTGGGACGCTTGCATTTATAGGCACTCGGACAATGTGAATGTCGCTATGGCCTTAAATTGATCTGACTTTCCAGCTTTGGAGTTGGTCCTAGTCATCGGAAATTAGAGTGGGAGTATTTAGCTCTCCATGTAGCTATCCTTGCAGTGGAGAATCCCTAGGACGAGTGATAGCTCAAAACAAGGTGGGGGAGACTGCGGTCTCTATTCCGGTCTTTGGCTGTGTCGTGAAATTCCTCGTTTAGCAACGTAGAGATTTGCTATATTCATATAGAGCTACGAGGACCGTGATGTAGGTACGCGGGTTTGGGCGCACGTAGAGCAAATGCCCCTGCTCTCTGATCAACAAATTACGAAGCGCTAAAGTTCAACGATCTTTATTAACTGCTCCGCTTGGGTATTTAAACTCCTATTCTCATCTATAAAATCTTCGCCACCACCACACTCACCAATAACAACCCCAAACTCCCTTACTACCTCTCAACGATCGCCGTATCCCTCGTCTCATCCCTCACCCCCCTTAAAAAAGGCAATAATTCCGTCCCACCCGTCCCCTTCAGTTCTTTCTCCTTCCCACTGCTCGCCACGACGATATTCGGCCCGGGATTCCCACTCAGCGGATCCGATCTCTTACTCGGCATGATAATATACCGCATCACAATGCCAATATGCACAGTTCTAAAATTCTCCAACTCCTTGACGGCGAAATTATAAGCATCGACCAAATCTGGGATGGTTGAGGTGGAAGCATAGTCGCGGATCGGAGAAGAGCCTGGGGATAAAGAGGAGAGAGTTGTGAGGAAGGCTCGGTGTGGTGCGGGCATATAGGCGCGCATTTGTGACAAAAAGTTTGGCTTGGAGTTTGAAGTGGGGGATTTTGGATGTGTGTGGTCGACGCCGAGGACGGTATCGAGGAATTGAATGAGTGAAGACTGCGCATTCGAACCACCACTATACATCCTCCACTCCCCCTTCTCCTCCGCACCCTCCCCCATCCCTTCGTCTTCCGAATAAAACACCCCCCGAGGCAGTCCCGCGGCACCTATATCCTTCGAGCCTGCAAGGAACGGCCGGATCTGATGGAAGAAGACCATGGGGTCGCACTTCTCATTCATGCGTTTGAGCAGGACGCCGATCTCGCGGACGACGTAGCCGAACTTCGTGAGTGCGCCGAGTATGAGGTGGGAGTTTTGGGTGCAGCAGCCATCGATGGCGGAGACCATTAGGGGGATGATGGTCGCGCCGTGCGCTTCCATCGCGACGGAGATGAGGTAGAACCATTCTTCGTCGATGGTGTTTGTGAAGGTGTGAAGACAACGGAGGTTATTTGGGTCTGCTAGTGAGGCTTCTGGGGATATGGGGGCCCAATTCCAGAGGTTGAAAGCTGAGTATGTGGCGGTTGGAGGAAGGCCGAAGTGTGCTGCCACCTCGAGGAAGGGGATTGAGATTTGAGGTGGTAGGCGTTCCGAAGGTCCTCCGGATTCCCAGATGTAGGCGTGAGTGAAAAATGAGAGGATGAGGTATGCACGCTGCCATTCCCGTACGTTTGTTAGGTGTGCGGTTGTGAGAATGGGGAGAGAGTCGGCTGTTTGACGGAATGTCGAAGATGAGAGGAACTTATGTATTTGTGAAATTGCGGTTTCCCATGGCTGATAGTAGGAATTTGGAAGGGATTGGAGTGGCGCTTCATCTGGGAGGAAGCCATTTTTGCTTGAGACAGAATACTCTGCAAAGCTGATGGATGGTGGACCTAGCATCTTGGAGGTGAAGTATTGGCTAGGAGGGTGTAGGATTGATTTTTTGAAATGCCCCAATGATTTATTTCAAGTAGCGAGGGAAATTTTGGGTAAGTGCAAGCTGTGGAGGTTGGAAGGGTGATTGTGTATGAGGGAGAGATGTATGAGGGAGAGATGTATGAGGGAGAGATGTATGAGGGAGAGATGTATGAGGGAGAGATGTATGAGGGAGAGATGTATGAGGGAGAGATGTATGAGGGAGAGATGTATGAGGGAGAGATGTATGAGGGAGAGATGTATGAGGGAGAGATGTAT